>CM043121.1:8803035-9100437 GCA_023701765.1 Hylyphantes graminicola | reverse complement strand
TCCTCAATTTAGGCTCTTCGTGGGGGGAAGAGGCATTTTTCTCCAGACAACTACACCCAAGGTCTGCGCTATGACCGCCTACTGGGACTTTCGGGACCCATGTAGATTTCCTGAGCATGTTTCTACTCATGTACTCTAGACAACACAAATATCCATGTTCCTATCAGGGGATTTGAACCTGGGCCCATTTGAATGTCGAGCAAGGATCAAAACCACCTTACCGTTGAGGCAACTATATTATTACATTTGTCACACAACCGACTAATATATTATAAGTTGATTAATTTAATTAATAAACTAACTTTGATCTATCAATATCCTTGATCCATTGCTGGTTGCAGCAGAATTTTATCTATTAAAAAAAACTTATTATAGAAAAAAAGGCTTAAATAAGTAATAATTCTCTTGATATAAAATCAGTTTTTAATTTTTTTTTTAAGTTTTCATAAATTATATTTAAAGAGAATTCTTAAATACTAGATTTGTTTAATATAAAATATTTAAATGAATGCTGGAATAGTTATTTATTCTCTGAAACTCATTAGTCATTTTCAACACAATTGTTGTACATTGTAATGGCTAAGTTTTTACCAAAAAAAAGTTCTTGTAGGAAATAGATTTCTTTTGTGATAGATACTAAACGAACTTTTAAATTTACCTATTTCTGGAAAAAGGCAAGAATGATGCTTTTCAAAACTGTTTCCATGAAACATAAGAGTTAGTAAATTGATTATATAAATTTGTCAAATTTCTAAACAGCTGTTTGAGATGGTCGCAAATGAATCACTATTTAACACTTCATTTTTCACACAAGTGGCTACATTAAAAAAAAGATTAATATTTTTTTAATTTAAAGAATATTGTTTCTTTCAAAATAAACAGTCAACAAAACTAAAAGTTGTAACAGAAGCAATATTTATTAAAAAAATGGAAATAAAATACCTTTATTAGATCCTTAAATGAAAGGTATTATGGTAAAAAATAGATAAATACACTTATTGACTATTTTAACAATTGAATGTACTTCACAGCATTTTCTATAATTCAACATATCTCTACCTTAAATATAGTTCATAATACAAAGGTATGTATGTACAAATGTGTGTGTATGCAAATATTCATGGCTCATCCAAAAAATTGTAATTGTTTAGGAAGAATAGATATTTCTCTTACAGGATGATCTTTTATATTTTTCATGGGTCAATAGAACTAATTGTTTCCTGTAAGAAATACAAAGTTTAAATTCTAGCGAAGAGAGAGAGAGAGAAAAACTAAAGATCTACGTAATTATATAACACTAGCAGTATGGTCCCGCTTACTGGGAACCCTGTTAACTTCGTATTGCTTAATTTAGAGGCTTGGCTTACTTGTGAAATACACTCAAAAATCAAAACAAAATTAAATTCGCGTTGGCGCATGCCACCACTTAAAAAAGCAAACACTAAAAGAGGATGAGGCATGACTTAGGGCGAGGCTTATCTCAACCAAACTCTATCAATCAAACTATTAGAGGATGGCGTCAAGTTCCCCGTTTCGGCCCTGTCCATGTATTTTCAAGACCTGTTATGGTCCCGGAGGCAATTCCACGTGATGACGTTTTTTTGAAACTAATTATATTAATTTAAAAATCACAATCAATATGCAAAAACTAGCCTCAGGTGCACACGTAGCGTATTAAAAGGAACTATATTAAAAATTTCGAATTTTTTAGAACAGTCTATGTAGGTTTTTTGTTGATCCATGACATTACACCACAGACAGAGCTCTTTTTTTATTAGTATACGATTAATATAGATAGCTGAGAAAAGTACAAAGCTAATGATAAAATTTTTTTTAGGGGGGGGGAGGAAAGTTTGAATTATCGTCAAACTAGCGACTACATGAGAAATATTGTCGATGGGCATCGTAATTTCGAACCACAGTCCAGTGAAGAGCCAACACATGAGTTGGACCCAAGCAATTGGTAATGGGCGTATATTATCAGCAATTGGGACTTTGGAGCATATTTAATGAGCACCCCTCCTACATGATGTATTTGCCCAGACTTTTTTGGCTGTTCAGGCTGTCTTTAGGTCGGCAGTTTATTGGAATGCTCGGACCCGAAACCTGGGACCTTCCACATGCAAGGCGAAAACACACCTTAACTGGCTGGGCTCTCCCAGCCTCTCCGAATAAGAGGTAAATGTCCTATTGGGACCACTTTTAATAGATTAGGTACCTGGTAATCTAACTCAATAACAGCTGCAAAACCAAAAACCAATTATGTAAATACACAATAAGTATTTACTTATTTCTTTATAAATTAGAGTATATAACTTTGTTTATTAAAAAAAAAACCCCATTCAAGAAAGCCTTTCCTGAAAAAAAACCAATCATTTACGCTGGACATAATTTCATAAAATAAGTACAAACATATGTGACAATTTACTGATATAGATCTGAGTTTTGCTTTAGCGAGGCTTAGAAATCCTAATATTATGTAAGGTTTTTATTTATTCAAACCACTATTAAAAATACTATGATTCAAAAAATTTGAAGGTCTTACCATCTCTTGTTTATTTTTGGTACTTTCTGGTTCATTATCAGAAGCTGGCTCAGAGGATTGTTGTTCCTTTGTTGAGGTTTGAGAATCTAAGCTATGTTTTGGAGGACACCTTTTCATGGTTTTGATTCAGCGCTCTTTTTAATGTTCCTCCACTATCACCGATTCCTCATTAGAAAAGTTTAGAATTTTCCAACACAGAAGACTTCGCTGCCATTTGCAGCAATTTGAATCTTACACTTCCTGAAAGTCGCATTGATTGGTAGTAAATGCTTCTACATTTGTGTCTACATTTCCCAAAACAGTAGCATTATTAGAAGATGCTTCTACATTTTCTGCAGTTGTTGATACAATGCCTAAAAAACCTTGTTGCATCTTGGTGGGATGCTTCTACATTTTGGTCACTCTGCCCATAACCAGAGTAGCATCATTGGTGGATGCTTCTACATTTATGTCTACTCTGCCCAAACCAGTAGCTTCGCTAGTAGATGCTTCTACATTTGTGTCTACTCTGCCCAAACCAGTAGCACTGTCTGTAGATGCTTCTACATTTTCAACAATTGAGTACTACACTTCCCAAACTAGCAGAGCTGCCATAGGCAGAAAGCTTCTACATGGTTCCACAATTAAGGTCTACACTTCCCTATGGAGAAGATGCTTCTACATTTTCAATCGCTAGTTGTAAGAAGCGTTATCTGCCTTCGACTGCTTCTGCGTTTCCCAGGGTTTTGATGACTCTTGCAATTGGTTTGGAAAATAGATATTGTCAGATACATCAAGAGCTAAGAGTTCGTTGCCAAAAGGTGTCGTAGTTTTCAGGGATTTCTGGAGGCCCGTGTGGGGAATTCGACTCTGATAATGAGTTCCCTGGCGTCAACAAAACATTGAGCAAGGGGCCAGTTGGATCATGTTGTTTGGTTTTTCTGTGGCTTAAACTAGAAACAGAAAAAAAATAGATTCAGAAAAAATATAAAAATGTAACAGATAAGAAATCTAAATTTTTAATAAAGGCTTTGAATATATGTAGCAACATTAAATTATGCTGTCAGAAAAATTATAGTTTATGAACAAACCAATACCATGTAAGCAACTTAGCCATCTTAATGATGCAAAGGTATACCATATCTGAAGAGTACACTGGAAGAATCACTTGATTTTTTAGGAGTCTTACCTTATGTGTCTGCTTAGCGGACATTGGCGACAGGAAACCTGTTTTTCTTTCGGTTCTTCTTTCGCGGTACAAACTACTCGTGTCCACTGATCTCTGGCGTGAATCAGGGTTGCCGCGAAAGTAAAACAAAGCGAGTAACCATTTTCTTCATACCAGTATAAGGGATTTCTCGCTATCATTGCCAAAGAGGCCTATTGAGGAAAGTCTTCTACAAAATCAAGTGGTTCTTCCCGTATACTCAAGGACTTTGAGTTTTCTGAGTTCTGTCAAGGGACTTTGAGTTTTTCCAGCAATGCATATTATCTTTAGAAGTTGATGCATTTTATAATACAATTTAAATTAAATATTATTCTTGAAGCTTTGCATTCACTAACCAATTAAGGTGGCCAGAATTTAAAAAATGTTAATGCAGTACAGTCATGATTAGATGAAGTTGCCTATGAATGAATGGGCCTTTATTTTAGTATACTTTGGGGAATGCCAGTTTTTGCAACCACACCCTTCAATTTAAATTTGTTCAAATACAGGTATCAATAAAGATAGATAAAAGAATTATTTTACCCAGAGGATATGAACTGCATCATTGATAAATCTTTTGGAAATATTTTGATGGCAAAGGAACCAGATTTCTCCTAGAAAGAAAATATTTATAAAAAAAATAATATACTTTCTAAATGTAAATATAACTTAGGAAACGTCCCCAACAAAGATTTTCATACACTCGTCTTTGAACAATAAGATGATAAAAGACTGAAGCACAATAGGATTTCAACTAATTCCTTTCAAAAATACTTGAAATCCATATTGATTACGTTGAAATATATCTATGAAGTAGAAAACATCTACTTCACAGGAGAGCATACTTTTATCTGTAGTTAATTCTAAAAAAGGTGAGAGGATGTGATTTAGCAGACAGCTACAGATTATTATTGTTCTTCGATTGACCAATTAGGGTTCAGCATCGATGATGAGAAAGGTTTTAAGGTCAGCTTTAAAATGTGATGGCTTAAGAGAACTCTCTTGGGAATTTCACATCTTGAAATTCTTAATGTTAATTCCTTCCTAATTGGACAATTATTCGCAAGTCAATTACCGCCACAATTTTAATAAAAGGTTACTAGTTTTTTTGTATCAGTGTAAAGAACGAAAGGAGTTTATTTCATAAATTTAATTTGTTTTGTGAAAATCACATATTTAGTATTTTTAATATTCTTTTGAAGTTAGTAAAAAATGTAGTACGCATTAGGTTCTAACTTCAAAAAAATATTAAAAATACTAAATATGTGATTTTCACAAAACAAATTAAATTTATGAAATAAACTCCTTTCGTTCTTTACACTGATACAAAAAACTAGTAAGCTTTTATTAAAATTGTGGTGGTATTGACTTGCGAATGCTTTCCTTAGGAATAACATTACGATTTTCAAGATGTGGAATTCCCAAGAGAGTCCTCTTAACAATTTCTGCGGGAACCACTACATGTTGCGACAAGATGATGCTGTTGTTGGGATGTTAGAGATATTAATAAGCGATATTAAGGATATGTGAATAGGTTATTAAGCTCAATTGGGGTTAAAAATATGTTTTAGAGGGGGTTAAGTTATAATATGCCATCTATATGTAGAGATATATCGATTGTTAAAATATATCTATAGAAGCACACAAAAGCTACCAACTATATAGTCATAATTATGATTAAGATATCACAATTGATAATAGTATTTTACATTTTTGTAGTATTTTTTAGAAATGAAATATTTTGCATAAAGTTTATGTACAATTTTATATAAAAAATCTTACTGTTCTATTGGAATCCACTGAAGTCGTGGCAACAGAAATAGTGCTATACTCTGGAGATAGCTCAATATGCTTCCCACAATCTTCATTGATTCTAGTGGACACATCTTCCTTACTTGCATCCACAGTAGCAGTATCTGCAGAAAGAAAAAGTTTGAAAAATCACTGTTTAAAAGTAAATAAAAAACTGTTCCCCACCACAATAATAACTAACAATGAATGTTTTGGTATTCACTTTGAAATATATTAAGAAATTAATAATAATGCCATAAAATTTTCTAATTGTGATGCTGTTTAATTGCTAATAGGCATATTAATATTTAGCTATAATATATGCTGGAAATATCTTCAGACTAACTTGAAGTAGAACAAATTAATGATGAAAATAAAGAGGATTAGAGGATACTAATTTATCAAATTGATGAAAATCAAAGGAAAACTTTTATATACATTGATCACCTTATCGAGACTTTATTTTCATTTATGTAGACCTGTTCCCACTCAAGCTGTGAAACATGCCTTTGCCCATAAAAAAATTATTGATTTTTAATTTCAGCAAATTAAAAATAAATTAAAGTATTCAGGAGTTTTTTTTATAAACATGAACTACACAAACACAACTGTAAAATTATATAAAAAAAGTTAATTAACGCCTCTAAATCTAAATTTAAATCTCTCTCTCTCTATCCCATGTAAAAAAAATTTGACTCTTGTGCCAAAATTTTATCCCTCTGAGTTCTAAAGACAGTAAAGTTAACATTAAAAAATGAAAAAATATTGAATTTCAACTGAATTAAATAAAAGCCATGGCATACACGGTTCTACAAAATAAGAAAATAATAATCCACCAAACCCTTTGTTGTTGTTGTCCTGGGTACAAAAGCATGCCACCACCTTTTGGGAGTATCTTCTTTTTCTTTCTGACGGGTGGCAACATGGCATTTGGAGCAGCCAGCACATGGAGCAACATACTCTAATTGAAAGTTGTCAATGGGATACCACTCCTGTTAGAAGTAAATGTATTTCTTGTTAAAGTGGAAACAAAAAAAAAATATATAATTCAGTTTCTTGTTAAAATTTAATGCAGATACAAATTCATTTAGTGTAACCTAACCGGATGTTTGATTGTTTCTATGTTGTGTTTTTTCAATGACAATGATTATGTACCCAGATTGTTTTAATAGATTTTTTATTTAGACCCTCTATTCTGAATTTAATGGCGCAATTTCTATAATATGCAGAACCACACACAAATGGGGTGTCAAATTTGCTGGAAGTACAATTAAACACACCTGTAGTTTAGAATATAATTCCCTGCGGATATTTGGCAAAGTGTCTATGATGATTTTTCAATAATTTTTACAAAAATAAGTTTTATTTTTTTAAGGTCAATTTGGACCCCCCTAAAAAGCGGAGCCCCGGTGTGTGAAGCAGTTGTATCCTCCTGTGGACTCACACTGATGGTACATTTTACAATAAAACTATTTTAAAATTTAAAAGATGCATTAAAGAATTTGGATAAATTTTGAATTACAGGGACTATTTTTTGATAAACTTATTCTATGTCTATAGTAATTGATCATGAAAGAATGAAAATAAATAAGATGGATTTAGTGGTCACCAAAACAATGTTATTTAGGATCCTTTTAAAGTTAAAACAAAAGTTTAAAACCCAGGAATCATGTAGTAATTATTTTCAGTATCAGTATCAAATACACTTACGTAAATTGTAAGTTATCAATCGCATATGCTTTATTCCAGATTTGTGAAGAATATAATACTGATTGAAAACAAATCTTACAGAAATTTATTATTATTACAAATATGTGGCCAATTATATAAACATCATTATAACTATTATTTAAGAACCTGCATCAACTATATTATGGAAAAAATTACAAGTTGTCAAAAGCATATATATGTTTTTCTAGACTTAAGTAATAGAATGCCAATAGAAAACAAAACTATCTAATTGAAAGTTAATTTGTCTCACACAAAACAGTGAAATGATTGGACTTGTAGAATTTCACACTATCTGAGAAGCCATTTAACCAAAAAGCACATACCTTAAATGAGTTGATAAGGTAAGTAAACTTCTCCTTGAGGCCACCAAGGTACCAATACCTATAATAAACCCGAGAGAAAAATGGGTGTTAATAAAATCAAATTATTATCAAAAATAAATAATTTAAAAGCACCTGAATAGTGATGATACCATGTTATAAATAAAGTTACGTTTGTAGCTATTTTAATATGAATAATCAGAGATCAAAGACATTTTAAGTGATTTTCTAGATTTTATTTTCATATATAATTTTCATTTATTTTATATATTTGAATGTAAGTAATTATTTTGATCAAAATAAGACTTACTAAGATCAAATCATAGCCAAACTTTTACAAAGTTATGTAAATTTTAAAATATGTAATCTTATTTGAAATTCATTAAAAAAAAAGTTAAGCACATTTAAAGGATAAAATATTAAATTATTATTTTTTTAAAGTCCACTGGAACCTGTTTTAGAGGAATGAAAAAGTAAACCAATTTCGAAATTGTTTACAAAAATTTTAGTTTAATATTTACTTTTGAACTAGGAGGTCAACATCAGCAAAAATTCCTTGCTCAAAATTGCACATTGCAAACACTGGCTGATCCTCATCCAAATACTAAATTAAAATAAAAGAATTAATTTGGCACTTTTATAAACACTGTTCAAGGGTCTTGTAGGGTGACAGATCTCTGTAAAATTCCAATGGGGAAACTTTTAACACTGTTATTAAATAAAGTATACAACATATACTCACGAAAACTTACCAAACAATACAGAAGAAAGTTACTTTCAATTAAAATAATGAATAATTATAATTTTAAAGACATTAATTAGTTATAATTAAAACAAAAAATGTTAAGATATTTACATGCTGTTCGTGCTGCTATCTGTAGTCTGTGAATAGTTAATAAAATTGTATTTTAATTATAACCAATTAATATCTTTTTTTGTGTGTACATTTTTTTTGCATAATTTTTTTTTAGGTTTATATAAAAAAAGTATATATCTCCAATTAACAAACTGAGCAGTAGCTTGTTTTCTTTTTACATTACAAAGTACAGAAGAATATCCCAGTCTACTTTTCATGTGTAGTTAGAGTAGGCCTTAGAACATAGAGAGTTATATTTTCAAAACACCAGTGAAAAATTTTTTTACCTGAATTTTTAGGACATCCAATTTAATAGTAGTCTCACGTATAACGGCCATCACTGCTTCGGCCATTAATCTGCAATATTTATAAACATAAGAAGAATATATCAGCTAGATTTAAAAAATATGAATTGTTTCCAATTTTTAATAATATGCATTTTTATTTAGTTATTAGTCTAAGCATTCAAAACAGCAATAAAAAAAATTACTAACAAATTAGTAAATATACATTAGATGGTCTCAGTTGATTCAAAATAGAAGTACTTTGCCACCAAAATCAGAATTTTAATACATCCATTAAATCTATTAAATGAATCAATAACAAATACAAAAAGAAACAAAATAGTTACATGCAAAATCATTTTGATATTCAGATTTAATTTGGTAATTATATAAAATTTTACATATTTATCATTAATATATTACTTACTGGGCTCTAGAGGAAGCCTTATCACCAAATAAGTATTCTGCAATTGTATTTGTTTTCCCTAGAGGCACAACTCCAAGTGGAATAGTCTTTTCCTGCAGAGTTAAATGAAGTTACATTCAAATTTATGCAATTATTGAGTAAATTACGTTTACTCATTACACATTAAATAATTGTACAATGAGTCTGAAAAATAATTATAAAATTACTTACCTCATGATTTGGTCGTAACATAAGTCCTGTAACAGCCTAAAATGAGGGGGAAAAGAGATGAGGATACTATAGGAATTTTAAACAGATAAATCATTTCTTTTTCATTAAATTGTATGCTATAAATTTTCAAATTTCTCAAAAACAATTTTGTAAATTAATTAAAATCATTCTAAACTTTTAAAGAATACCTAATATGCAAACGCATAAAATAAGTTCTGCATTTTAAATTTCAAGATACAGTGTATTTCCCATGGCCTTTGAAAAACAAACCTGACACTATAGATATCTTTATTTGATGGAATAAATATTAATAATTTTATTTAATAGTACATAATGAGGCAAAAACCACACCTTAATCTCAAAGAAAAAACATACAGAAAATAGTTTAAATGGGGTTTTAAATGTAACATGGCTTTAAAAGAAGTCTTCCATTTGCTTAAGAAACTGACCTCTTGTAGAGTCCCGTTTCCACCAGCAACTATGACAGCATCTGTGTTGGACATGACTTTCATTAGATCCGAGGCTTGTTTCTCGTTCTCAGTCTGGAATTAGAGATTTCATGGTTACAATGCTGTAAATGAAGAGCACACGGGAAGAACCTATTGATTTCGTACAAGGCTTTCCTTAATAGCCTCTTTGGGGATGATAGCAAAAAATTGCCTAAACTGGTGTAAAGAAGCCAGTTACTCGCTTTGTTTATCTTTCGCTGCAACCCTAATTCACGCCAGAGTTGAGTGGAACGTCTGTACCGCAAATGAAGAACCATAAGAAAAACCGGTTTCCGGTCGCCATGTCCGACCAAGCAGAGGGACAATTTACGGGAAAGACTCTAAAGAAATCAATCGGTTCTTCCGGTGTACTCTTCAAATAACCTGACTAGATTTTTTTTCAGTGATTAACTTTTACAATATAAAATCTTTAAATTTTCAGAAATAATACTTTATTTGTGTTGTTTTTGTTAGAAAAACTTTTAAATATAAACGGAGGACTGTTTCGGCAATTTTTAAAGATAGGTTGTGAGAAGAACTCAACTTAATGAATATTGCAAATGCACGTCATCTGGTTATCATAAGCCTGTAAAATAATAACTTCATAATTAAATATTTCCTCACAGAAAATTTAGGAATATAAAATGAATTTTGAAAAATTCAACCTAAGTTCCTCAGCTAAGGTTATTATCAGTTTTATTAATAGTAAACCAGTCATTATTGATAATTGATTGTTAGATAACTTTTTATTTATAATTATTTTTTTGGCTTGCATTTAACAATAGGATATTCAAAGACGTTTAAGTGGAAAATAAGTTAAATCCCTTTTTGCGAAAAATTGAGTTGGTTAGCTTTTCATACAGATTTATATAAATTATTGATGAATGTTGATTATGAAGGGATTATAATCATATGCATTTTACATATACAATACGAAATTATTTTTTTGTGCAAATCAATATGTTGGTGAATCTCTTCCTAAATACCTGTATGTAAAAGCTAACCAAACTCATTTTTTTTTCCAAAAGTGATTTAACTTGTTTGGAACTTGAGCTCTTCATTTACAAATGGGCAACAAAACAAAATACATTATTTTTCTTTTGTTTCTTTTTTCTTAAATTCAGCTTTGAATAAAGATTCATAGTGATTAACTTATATAAGTTGCGGACAAATTTCAGTATACTTCTTTTCTTGGCGACTATTAAAAAATATATGAAATTTCACATAAAGAAATCTTTAGCTTTTAATATGGATATTGCCACTTTTCAAACAAAACTGTAATATTTTCGGTACTGTAAAAGCAACATTATTTTTATTATTTACTTACGTTGACTTTGAATCTGTAAAACTTAATTGTAAGATTATAATTTACTTTATTTTTTTGATTGAATAAAAATGAATCTTACCTGAAATTCAAACTAAGTTTAACTCTCCTCCAGGCTAAGTTTATGTAATGAGGCGCAGCAAATTTTTCAAACTGAACATGGTAAACCCAGTCATTTAATGATAATCTGATTGTTAGAAAAAATAAAACAGTGTTTTATTATTTATAATTATTTATTTTTGGCTGCATTTACAAGTGATATTAACAAACTAACTATGGCCTTGCAAGTGGAAAAGGTTATTGTCTAAATACAACCTATCCCCTTTTGGAATAATTATAGTCGTGGTTAGCTTTCAAATACAGATTAATATCACAGGGATTTGAGGACGATGAGTTTGTTAATCACGGAGTTATAATCATAAGTCCTCACAGCATATACTACGACATGTTGCTCAACTTTTTTGTTGGTGCAAATCTGCCAATGCTCAGGTGTCACTCATTTTTACATATACCTGTATCTAAATTAAGGGCCATATTTGGACAGTGCATGTAAGGATCTATTTTTTCCAAAATGGAGCTTTAAACAAGCTATTACTTGAATCTTTGAAGCTCCTAATCCATTAAAAACATGGGGCCACAGTGTCAAAATTATCCCATTAATTTTTTTCCATTTGTTTCTTCACATTTTTTCCTAAAAAAAAGCTTTGGAATAAAGATTCCCAAAAAAAAAAAAAAAAAAAAACCCCAAAAAATAATAATAAAAAAAAAAAAAAAATATATATAAGTTCGAAAAAATTCAGTAAAACTCTAAACTTCAATTTTTTTTGGCGAACTATAAAAAAAAAATATGAAATTTCACAAAAAAAGAAATCTAAAGCTTTTAAAATATGGATATTGATTGCCAACTTTTTCAAAACAAAAACTGTAATAATTTCCGGGTACTGTAAAAAGCAACATTATTAAAAAAAAAAATAAAATTCATTTACTTACGTGAACTTGAATCGTAAAACCCTTTAATTGTAATGATTATAATTACTTTATTTTTTGATTGAATAAAATGCACTCTTTACCCTGGAAAAAAAAAAACCCCCCAAAACCAAAAAAAAAAAACCCCCCCAAAAAACCAAAAAAAAAAAAAAAAACCAGCTAAATGTAATGAGAGGAAAAAGCAAATTTTCAAAACTGAACATTGGATTTTCCCTGAAGAAAAAAAAACCAATTGTTATTTTTTTTTATATTTTTGTAGTTTCCCACAAGTGATATTAACATCTAACTATGGCCTTGCACTGAAAAGGTTATCTCTGCTCTAAATAAAACCCCTATTATAAAAAAAATTCGTGCAGCAAAAAAAATCACAGGATCTCAAGAGGGAACAGATGAGTTTGTTAAATCCAACGGAAGTTTTCAAAGCAAAGTCCTCACCCAAAGCATTAGCGCACAATTTGCTTTGTCAAAAAAAAAAAAAAAAAAAAAAAAAAAAAAAAAAAAAAAAAAAACCCCCC
Source organism: Hylyphantes graminicola (assembly GCA_023701765.1). Lineage (NCBI taxonomy): Eukaryota > Metazoa > Arthropoda > Arachnida > Araneae > Linyphiidae > Hylyphantes > Hylyphantes graminicola. The sequence continues at coordinate 9,087,773 of CM043121.1, read as the reverse complement.
CCCCCCAATTTATATTTTATTTATTTTTTTTTTTTTTGGGTTCCAGCTCAGGTGTCAAACCCTCATATTTTTGCCAGCTCAGGTGTCAACCCCCTCAGTTCTTAAAGAGTGGTCTAAATTAAGGCCATACTTGGAAAGTGCAAGTTAAGGCATCGATTTTTAGACCCCATGGTTTTAAAATTAAGGGCCAAAATACCATACACCATGGAAGTGCATGTTAAGCATCTATTTTCTAAGCACCCCATGGAAGCTTTAACCACAGCTAATAACACAGCTAATTACTTACTTCACAGCTTAATTTAAAACCATGGTCAAGTGACTATAGGTCGACACCTGAATGGGCACCCAGAGCAAACTTGTGGCGGCATCGTGCACCCGTTCAGGACTTTGGACTCCACAGATTTAACACGCATGTATGGTGCAGGACAAATACAGTCAAACACACAACATAAATATTCTTGCCCTTGTTCCGGGATTCGAACACGGGACCTTCCAACTGCCTGACCATTCAGCCGCCCTCCAATCCGAATGAGTACTTACGACTTCAGTTTCCCATCATGACCAATCTGCAACCACAATTGTACTAAGCACTAATCCCATCGTTCAACCGTGAAGTAGGCCGTTTGCTGAAATGAACCTCAGAATTTCCCTGATTGGTAAGTTATCAACCTGCCAGGAATCGATACAATGGTAATCAAGATGCTCAAATCTCTATGCAGAGTAGTTTTCACATTCACAGAGAATATGAACTTTCCTCAACCTGTTTATATGCCCTACAGAGAGTGTCATCGTGTTTACCCATTATGCTCAGGTGTCTATTGAGAGCCCAGTGACCTGCTGTCAGCATAAGTATACTTACTTATAATTGGCTTCCGGATTCAAAATGACAGTTACATGCCTGGGCTTTTGCATTTGTGCTAAAGGTTTCTCACCGTATTTCTAGAGAACAAAAATGAAATTTAAAAATCAGATGTTTACATTCATTAACACTTTACCTACGGGCGTCGACTGACCCGTAGACTAAGAACACTCTAAGTTTCAAACTCTCATTGGAGAATTTCTACATTGAAATTGACATAGAAACTAGCGCGCCCCCTTTGTGTCTAAGGGAACTAATGTAATGGTTTCTGGCTGTCTATTTGCAGTCACCTTTAGGAGATTTAACAGAGCCAATGACATCTCGTAATTTGGAACCCTTATCAAGTGACGATAGGGATCTATTTTTTACTACAACTTATTTTTGAATATATACAGCTAGTCATTGACTTTTATATCCCTCGTAGGCCCATCCTCAAGGTATTTGACCTTGTGCTTCTTTTTCTCCATTAATAAACCTACAGACTGACTACGCTTGTCATTTTAGACATGGTCCCCCAAAGATACACAAGTGATTCGATTGAATAACTCGTCAAATATTCATCCAAATGTAACAAAAACTTAGATTTAGGGGTTTTCGAGGGTTTTTCACATTTCTAAGTAATTAAAATTGGGTGTTGCTATTGAAAATTTTAAAGTTCGTAACATTTTTAATATTAAGACGGACCCTTATGCAAATTTTGTGTCATGCAATTAACTCAAAATGTTATTTGTTCACATAGTCAAAAAGGTCCGATGTAAAAGGATGACTAACGGTTGAAATAATCACTAGTGGGTAACTTTTTTTTAACAGAGAACATTACGAAGAAACAGTAGCCCTACAATTGAAAGTACAATTATGCCAATCAACAAATCAACCTTTAATAGTGTTTTAGTTGCTTTCGACACGTTAGAAGAGCTAGGCATTGATTAAGTTGCTGGTCTAGAAGACTTTTAGTCTACGGGTCAGTTGACGCCCGTAGGTAAAGTGTTAAAACATAAAATAAAGCATGGCAGATTGCATTTAATTTGGAAACATGGGAAAATAACAATTAGCAGTCTTAAATGAATAAAGTAAACCATCAAAATAAGTTAAATTTTTAATATTGAAACATGTTGTTATAGAACTGTTTTCTGGAGAAAAATTCATGTTAAAATTTTATTAAAAATAGTGTTTGGATAGATAATAGATAATATCTAACACACACCTGATAATATCTAACACAGCAGTTTTTGTCATTCATGTTAAAATTTTATTAAAAATAGTGTTTGGATAGATAATAGATAATATCTAACACACACCTGATAATATCTAACACAGCAGTTTTTGTTCTAAATGAATAAAATTAGATAGAATTTATATTTTAATTCTACCAGCAGTCCACTGAAAATCCATTCGAATGTCAAAAAGATGATAGTTTTACAAATTGACAATTATTGTATAAAACAAATTGTAACATCAGTACTGTTTAATTAAAAAAGAAGGATAATGTAGTTTAAAAACGGTTGGATGAGGTCAAAATAAAGTATTATTTTTCAACAGTCGGTTCTTATAATCCAGAGGTCTAATCTGTCTTGGACAGGTAAACTGCAGTAACAAGACTACTGTAACATCAGTACTGTTTAGTACTTAGAAACATCAGTACTGTTTGATTAAAAAAAAAGGATAATGTAGTTTAACCGGTTGGATGAGGTCAAAATAAACTAATCTTTTTCAGCAGTCTGTTCTTATAATCCAGAGGTCCAATCTGTTGTGGACAGGTAAACTGCAGTAACTAGACTACAGACTTGTACCATTGTTGCAAACACTCAATTACTCTAACCTATAAGAAAGTACACTGAATGACAGATTATTCCAGAGGAAAAAATGGCCCAACTCATAGCTGTGGTTACTGCAGTTTTCCTGCACACAGCAGTAATATCCCGTTAACTTCTTTTTCTTAGCTGAATTATATGTTAGGAAGCACTTACCCTAGCTTCTTCACAGTAAGCTCGCATCATCTGGTGAGTTCTAAAATAAGAAGATTGAATTAGGTACATTTTCTGGATAATTGCGCAGGAAGAAAATATGGTAAAAGCTGTTAAAAGTTGATTTGTAGTTGTTATTCGGTACAGCTATGATATATGGCCAGTATGTTTATTGAAGACCTTTGCCAATCGAGAAAAATGAAAGTATAGGTGTTATACGTAACAAGTTTTTTAAGTCCAACTAGAATGTTTGCCAGTTAAGTTTTCTTCAACCTAACTCAAATCGCCAAATCGAAACAGGCCGTATATGTCCCCGTAAATCTATATTTAATTATACTGCATTAATGAGGATTCAGAATTTCGAAGAACTATGACTTGTTTCATTAAGTCACTGGTTTTCATTGCAGAAAAAAATCTACTTACTGAAATTTGTCTTTAAAATAAGTTGCTCCATATGTTAAAACTCCAAAGAAAAATGTAGATTTCTTCCAATTACGGCGAATGAGTTTCGCAGTGTTTATGATTCTGGACATTATTATTAGCAATTAAATACTTTTTCGAAAGAAAAAATTGGACAAAACATGCCCTTTACTAAAGAATACCTTACTGGTTTCTAGCTTAACATGAACTTACTTGTTTGTAATTTTTTCTGCGTAAAAACCTTTAAATTATAAAAGAGTGATTTAAAATTGTCCCATAAATTTAATAAGTTAGCTAAAACTATTTTAATAAGTAAGAGAAGAATTTCGATCTTTATTTTGTCCTGCAGAATGACTGACTAAATTTTCGAAAATTATGCATACTTTTTTTATGGCACGCAGTGAAGTGAATTCACCTTTGTTTTTTCCAAACAAAAACATGGACCCGAATAAATTTAACGATTTAAATTTAACTTTTAAATTCGCAAATGATTTATGTCCGAAGCCGCATTTCGAGCTTTTCAATCAAGGATCCGAAGCGCGAGTGTACAAGGGCACATTTCTCGGGAAACCTTCCATTTTAAAAGAGCGATTCGTCAAGACCTACCGGCACACAGACTTGGACAAGACCCTCACTGCCGAACGGATGAAAGCAGAGGTGAGGGCCCTGAACAAATGTTTCGACATCGGCGTCAAATGCCCAGCCGTGTACTTCGCAGATTTAACGTGCCGCTACATCATACTCCAAGAAATCACCGACTGTGTGATGGTGAAGGAGTACCTTGAATTCGTCATGGAAAAGGACGGGCCCGACGGCATCAACAAGCAAACCGCGTTGGCGGAGAAGATCGGCGAGGGGGTCGCCAAGATGCACGCCAACGAGCTCGTCCATGGCGATCTCACCACATCCAATCTGATGATTCAAGCCGAGGATTTGAATGACATTGGCGACGATTTTGAGGTGTATTTCATCGACTTTGGACTGTCCAAGAGGGATGTTACCCTGGAAGACCTGGCTGTGGATTTGTATGTTCTAGAGAGAGCCATATCGAGCTCGCATCCGAACTCTGACGACTTTTATGCTTCGATTCTGAAGCAGTATCTCAAGTCGGTTGGCGAACGTTCCACTGTGATTTTCAACAAGCTGGAGGAAGTGAAGCAGCGAGGCAGAAAGAGGTCTATGTTGGGATGATTTCAGTGCCCAAAATTAATTTTTATTGTAAAGTTTTTGTTTTGGTACTATCGTAAAATGTACTCAGGCTAATATGACCTATTATTATTAAGAAAGCTCAATGGACAATTTGTCTGATGTCAATGCAACATAAAATGTATTATTTTTGAGATTTATTAATAAGAATGCATTTTAGATATTGACGCAAATGTAATTTTTTAAAACTGTCAAATTAATTTTTTATGGTCAACTGTACAAAATTGGATTAAAAGAGCAATGTGGAAGGAAGCTCTTGATAATAATTGCAAACCAGGGCAAAAATAGAAAGAATTTAAATTTTATGTGCTAGAATATGTACCTACATTTCGTCATTTAAAGTTTTGTCGTTTTTTAAGTTCCCACATGTGCTATCTAACTTTGCTGAACGGATCAGATTTACTGCACAGTAACCCTTGGCGCGATTATAAATAATTTTTTGCGGCTACCTGTCCGACTTCAACTGATTCGAAGTCTTTGATTTCGCAATGATAAAGTTTTCCGGTAACCTTATCTTTTGCGCAGTATAGAGAGCATGACGTCAAAAGTCTCCAGAATGCAGACATTTGGCGCAATTTTGGAAAGTTCGCCAAGGGTTACCTTACAGTAAATCTAATCTGCTCTGCAAAGTTAGATAGCACATGTGGGAACTTAAGTGACAATTTGTTTATTTAGATTCATAACTAAAATGTTGTCAACTAAATAATGTCTTTAAAGGCAAGCCAAATGCAATATGTAATTAACAAAGAAAACCCACACTGTTTTTGTTTGATTTGAAGACTAATTCAAAGATAAAAATATTACCAAAGGACTGGTTCCTTCAGAACATATAATGCAGTAGTACCAGAAAATTTCATATTAGCAAACAGTTCTTTATATCATGAAATTTATGCGATAGCTGACTAAGTATAATTGTAAAACATGTCAAAAAATTTCTTATATTTTTTCACTTATCAAAGAAAGATGGAATCTGCATGGCTTCATTTTTTTTGCACTTAATTAAAGCATCAAGTTGGTATATAAATATTACTTTAGTGTTTTCAATTTTATGTGCAAGAGGAATTGAACTTTTGGTTAAGACAAGTTTTATGTGTGTTCTAGGCTATTATAAAAAGTGTCTTTAATTACAGTAAACCAGTTATAATTACATTTGTAAATGAATTCAAAGATAGTAACAGAAAGACTTAAATGTGGATTACAAAAAAAAAATTTTAAATATGGCTCCAGTGATATCACATAAAAACAAAAGTATTGCTTTACATAGATATGAGTAATAATTTGTAAAAAAGATATGGTCAACATATATTTTTTTATAATAATCACAAATGATTTTAATTAATAATATAATTGAAAACTAGTAATGAATTTGGTTCTTCAGTTACATTGGAAAAATTAAATAGTTGTACTACTGAACTTTCTCAGAGACACTTTTATATATCAAGTTCAAAATGTGATTTCCTATGCAAGGCATTTTGTCATGTTACATAAATTGTAATTTTTAAATGTGTTTGTCACTTATTAGCAATAAAATGTGAGTGTCGTTATAGGTTACAAGTTATTACTTATAAAAGTTTTTCTAACTTTTATAAAATTTCAGTAAGGTCACTTAGTTTTGAATAAGTATGTATAAAGACAATTTTTACTATTTTTTTATAAATGCAATAAAAAAGAAAAAAATGGAATATTAGATAGAAAATTGACGAGTAATGTTGTTTTGAACAACTTTAGATTACTAAGATTGACCTATTTAAAGTTTAGACAACTCTGCCTAAGGACTGGTGTAAAAATATGTAATAATTTGAACCACTGCAATAAATTAATAATATAATAGCTTTTTTTTTTATTCTGACTAGATATTGGTACAAAAAAGCAGTGTACAAAAATATTTTCTTTCAGGAATGTAACAGCAAAAATTAATTTCAACAATAAATATCAAACTTCTTAAATTCACTCTATTCTTAAGCAGTCAATGGTATAATCGGTATGTAAGACAATATATAAATATTCTTTTAAATTGAATTGAATGTCTTAAAATATACATATAATATATATAACATAATATAAAAAAATACTTATAATATTAAGAATAAAGAAAGGCAGTGCACAATAAAATATTGAATACTTAAAGAACCAAAGAACTCCATTAACCGAAGACTGAACATTCAAAAAATTAAATTCAGATTCAGATAATTGAACTTTATGAAGGAGGGTACATTCAATTAAAAAAACTATATGGAAAAAAGCCTAATAAAATGTAAAGGCGCCACTATTACACGTTGAATGTATGAATAAGTGAAGAAGAATTTCATTCAAATTAAGTCAGTTGGAGTTCTACTTCTACTGTACTCAAAAGTTTATGCATATTTGGTCCATAAAGGGTTCTTGTATTTACAAAAGTTATAATTAAAGTATCCACAAACAATAATATTCAAATGCTCCAAAAATTATAATATAAGCAATATTTAGAAATTATAAAACTGATTGATTTTTCCACCTGGCTTATAATATTTGACATGTGCTAATTACTGGGACACAGATTCATCAAAAGAAATTATCATTCAATACATTAGTTTATTGTTTTAAATAATAATTTAAGCAGTTATGATACACAAATGCACAGCAATAGTTCTTAATTATAAATATTGATTAAACTAGGTCAATTCTTTTAAATAGAAAAATATACAGGAAAAATTATATTTTAAAATAAATATCCCCTAAAAAAGTAATAAATAATAATAAAAAGCATAAATCCGTTATTACCATTTCAATTACACTTTTACATATTTGAGAGATCTTTATAAAAAATATATTGCATTACATAAAGCAAAAAAAAAATCAGTACTTGTAATTTGTTGTTACGATAGAATTAGCAAATCAATTATTTTACTTAAAAAAATACATTATGGTATTGCCACCAATGCTCCGCTTTCTAAGCATATATATAATAATTTCATTAAATTTCAAATACATTTATAAAATTTTATATTCTGTTAAGTGTCTGGAGAAATGAATTGGAACTGTTTTCTGAGGTCGTTCCCAATGTCGGAAACCAACTTGCAGTAATGAATTGCGGAGGTCCTGTTCTTGATTGAAAGGAGGTATCGGGAGTAGTCCATGAATATAGCGTCAATATCTTTAGGTGAGGTAAAGTTAAGGAACAATGGTAAAGAAATGTTACAGAGCTTTATTGAAATTTTTAAATAGTACAATTAGTAGTACCATTAATAGTACCACAAGGTAAAATTATTAATTTTAATATACATAAAGTCGGAAAAAATTTGCGCATGTTATTAAATTGGTACTCAGTTTATTAGTAACCACCACTTCCAGACTTAAGGGGGAATGGGCCGCTGGATCGCGGACCTCCAAAGTGCATCAGTGTTAATCCAATGAAGAAAAAAAATATTTTCCCTGCCACATTTCTCCGGCTGCATTGAATATTTTTACAAACAGTTTTTTTATGTGATAAATGTAGCTGACTTACAGGTCCCGACAATACCACATTTTAAATTTAGTTCAAAATTTAAAATTTTTTTTGAATAAATAATTTTACAAAAAGTATTCAAGCAATTAAAAAAAGTGGGATTATGGAGACCTGTAAGTTATCTACATTTATTAATTATTTTAAAAAAAACGTGTATGAAAATATTCAATCTAGCCGGAGAAATGTAGCAGAGAAAATAGTTTTCCCATTATATTAACATCGAGGCACTTGAGTTTAGAGAACCCCAGTCTAGCACGCCCATTACCATCCTTTAAGGGCGAAAGAGCCCGATTGATAGTACGTCTACAAATCAAAGTGCCTCTGTGTCAATCCAACGAAAAATAAATTCTAAGTCACATTACTCCTGCTGAATTGCATATTTCTACAAATACAAATTTTTTATACTAAATGTATATGGCTTACAGGGCTCTATAATCCCGCTTATTGAATTGGTTTGAGTATTTTTTTTTTAATTTTCAAAAAATAATTTTGCGACTCAATATTCCACTCAATTTCTAAGAGTGAGATTACAGAGGCCTGTAAGCCAGGCACATTTAGCATATATATAGATAACTTCTTAAAACTTAAGCCCTCAAAATCTTATATTTTCAATCCCAATTAAACTTAATTACTTAAATTACCTTTTTCACACACATCCTTAATATCACTTAATACTTTAACATCCCAACCGCACCCTGTCACCGACAAACAGTCGCCTAGATCAATAGATCCCACAGAAACTTTGCTGAGTCATCTTGAGCTTATCTTTTCACACGAATATTCTTGAATTTGATTGGTCAGTGTAGGAGAGCTGGACATTCTTCGAAATTTTTGTGGATGATTCCGTCGACTTCAGACGACCAATTTATCATTTACGGATGTCTGGCAGCTGAATAAAAGAGACTTAACTCCTCCAAAGTTTCCCTGTCAACTTATTTTACATACATATTTAAAAAAATAAACGTTTGCAAAAAAGATTCAATACAGACGAAGTGATGTGGCTTAGAAAACTCCCCTCCCCCATATATTAAGATAGAGGCACTTCAGTTTTTTTACGGTTACCATTCCGCCGTAAAAAAACATTACAGTCAAAATATAAACAGGCTCATGCTTTAACAAAATAAAAAACAAAATACAATTTAATCAATACAAAGTATAGTAGGCTGCTAGATAAAAAACACAATATTAAAAACACCATAAAATCTGTAAAAGGTTTGCACAAGTTATTGAGAATTGTCAGTTTATTAGCAACTATCACTTCCAAACTTAGTTGGGAGCCTACAATCACCAAACTTCAGTAAACTTACAATCGGAAGTTGTGAAAATCTGTCAATTGAAAATTGAGTAACTACTGGGAAGAGAACTGCACAAAACTCTAGCTACCTAAAAACCTTTAATTTGTCAATTAAAAAAAATTAGTAAAAATGATAAAAACAAAGAAATTTAAATAAGCAGAAATTCGCTAAAAACAGAAAAATCCATTGCAGCTGTATTTTCCCATTAAGGTTAAATAGCAATGTGGGGTGTGTAAAAATATATGATGGGATTGTTTCACGGAGGATCTGGCAATAGCTCCGAATTCTTGTTTTCCTTTCTCTAGAATAACTTTTGTTTTGGTTGATTGGTTGGTAGAAATAATCAGGTTTGAGTGCTGACCAAGCACACTAACCTGAATATAGGTCTACCAACCAACTTAACCAAAACAAAAGTAATTCGAGAGAAAGGAAAACAAGACCGTGGAGCTATTGCCAGACCCTCTGTGAAAGAACTCCATTACTTAGTTTCCTATCTATCACTCCAAGCTCCCCAAATGACAAATGAAATTTTAACAACAACGAAATAAAAATGACTTCAAATGAGTTGTCTATCTTATTAAATAGCTACCTACTTACTTTTAGTTAAAAGTTTTCATATTTTTAATTGAAATTCGGAACTTTGACTGAGGCTTAGCTACCATTTAAAAAAGGATATAATTATCAGGTGTCCTGTCAACTACCCCAAACTCCATGCATGCTTGTAGAAAGAGTGCAGCCCTTTCAATCATCTGATTGGTGGAGAGAAGTTTTGTCACCTTCCAGAACTCGTACATGGAGAGATGGGCCAAGATGGCCTTGTTCTGCAAGGAAAATTGTATGAGAATGAGGATTTTTTTTTATTACAGTCAAACCCCGTTAAGGGGGCTCAGTACCCCAAAATCGGTGAAAAAATCAAAAAAGAAATTATTGGCTTAAAATACTATTACAACCTTTATTAATAATGTTACAAAGTATCAAGACGATTGGAAAAATATGTTTGACATTAAAAGTTATTTTATTTAACCCTTTCCTTACTGAAACGGCTTCCAATAAAAACTTTTAACACGTTTTTCTCAGAACTTGATTTTTTGAACTACCTTTTCTCAAAAACTATGCTGTTTTCTCGTAAACTTTTTTTTATATGATGTAATACATAGTATAGATTAATCTGAGGTTATAATTTTTAATAAAACTAAAGTGAAAAAAATTTTATGGGGCAAAAAAGTGAAAAATTTTATGATTTTTTGGGTACTTTAAAACTTAATTTATTAAAAAAATCTAACAGTTATTTGAAAAAACCTTTTAGCCTCAGATTAATATATATGGTTGGTATAACACACACAGAAAATTTAAAGATGATCTGATCAGTACTTATTGTGAAAAAGGTACATTGTAATTGGCCAATTTAACATTACCGATATACAACATACTGAATCCCCTTAACGCGAACTCCAAGAGAGCATCGAAACATTTCGTGTTAACAGTATTTCATGTTAACAGCCACAAATTCTTTTAGATTGAACCAGTGAATATTTAAACAAATAACATTTAAAAAGTATTCTAATTTCATAATGTATTATAATAATAATGTACGTGTATACAATTAGTAATTCAATTGATAAAAATTTTTTCTATAGTAGGCACTATTCCAAATGAATAGTATTAATTAAATTACTAATTGCATTATGAAAAATTAGGCTTAATTTTTGAAAATTATTTGTTTAATGTTTTTTTTTGTTTCATTTCATTTTTGAAATACTGAGAAAAACAGGGTCAAATTCTGAACTTTTTGTTCTGGTTAAGCAGGTTTCCCCAAAAGCAATTTCGTGTTAAGAGAGTTTGCAATTACGAGGTTTGACTGTATTATTTAATTAAAACATAGTTTTGAATTGAATAGTAAAGTTGTTTTTACATTTTACTTATATATTTTGCTATCCTTCGATAACCAGGGATGAATGAAACTAGTATAATATTCACCAGATTTTAGACAGTTCTTGCACATCTATATTACACTTATAATTGAAACCTTTTAATTAAATTTCATCAAAGAGGCTGTGTTCACACACCGACACTACCATTGCACTACCGCTGTTTATTTCCATTTTGGGAAAATATGATATTAAGGGAGTTGGAAATGTGTAACTCTGTGGTGCCCTTCTATTTCTAGGGTTCTAGATTATTACTTCAAAATGACAGTACAGTCAGGGAGGAAAAAGTAGTTTTCCCAGTTTTCGTCCTTCTTTTCCAAAACTCCACCATAATATCATGTCTTACTATACCTTACTTGCGAACGAATCTAGATAGTAATAAAATAAATAAAAGGTGCAAGATGATAATTAATTTACAATTATATTTCTCACTGCTATTTTATAACATTTTAACTTTTATATTACATTTAGTCAATTATGACCCAAATGGCTCATTTGGCAATCAGAAGGCTATGGTCACAAGAAAGTTTGAAATTTTAATGTTGCATTATACTGTATTGTACTTTAATGATAGAAACCATTTCAAAACATTTTAGCTCATAATTTGACATAGTTGCTAGAAGGCAGCTTGCTTATTAGTCAGCAGTTTTAGTTAGAATACATTTTGTTGGGTAGCATAAATTTATATCCTACCTAGGTACATTTAACCTTATCTCAAAGGTCTCCATATAACTCTATGACTTTACATAAAATGTAATAAATTCTCCTAACTTAAAACTTCCTTACCTTTTGGTCCATGTTCGCTGAACATAAGTACTCAATCCAGCGTTTTAGAATCTCCTGATTTTCTTTCACTGGTAAAGTAGCCTAGGAAAAACAATCTTAAATGAACAAAGACTTTTAGTACCACTGAAAATTTAATTCAGCTAAATTAACTACAATTGCCTAACAAATCATTCACATTTTAACAAGGTTAACTTTAGCAGACAGATATGCCGAATACCACTTAGGCTGCTTTATAAATCCATTTTATGAAAAATCAATTTTCACACTTTCTTTTAAACGATTACACATATCCTTGGCTAATTAATGCTAGTGGATAAGCCATTCCCTAGGGCACTGTGAGTTTGAAGGAATTATTTTCAATAAATGGTTTAGTTTTTTAAAATTTGGTATACAGCTATACTTGAGATATTAATGAAGGTAAGTAAAAAGGCACTGCACAGATTCAAGAGTAAGTTAAAGATTTTATAAAGACTTTATATTTATAAGCTTAGTAGTAGCATATATTTAAGAAATTAAGTTGAAAGTAAAAGATGTAAAAGGAGGAATTACTTAATGTGGCTTTTCTTTCAAACATACAGATCACAAATGATGTTGTGTCACATTATCTCGATGCACCATGAGCATCTGCAAAGGTATTTGGAAAATCCCACTCACAATCAAGGGTGGTACATAAGAAATAGGTGTTAAATGCCAATGGACTCCTAAACCACAATCAAGAGAAAGGCCGACCCCTGAGCAGGCCACAACCTTGCATGAGGCACCGAGGCATTAGACCAAAACAAATTGACTTTGCTTAAGGGGGAATGGGCGTGCAGGACCGGGGGTCTCCAAACTCAAGTGCCTCAATGTTAATCCAATGGGAAAAAATTATTGTATTATAATTAATTGTATTGAATATTTTTACAAGCGGATTTTTTTATGTGATAAATGTAGCTGACTTACAGGTCTCTATCTTCCCACTTTTTGAAATTAGTACGAATATTTTTTTAAATATTGCCACGGTGTAGTCCAGCTGGCATACTCGGTAGAGTGCCCGAGTCGTAACAAGACGTTCCTGGTTCGGGCCTCGGCTCTTCTTCACCTTTTATGTGTTATTAATTATGTTAGATATTCAAATTATTGTTTACCCATTTCATCAACTTATGCAAATTCAGCTTTCTGTTATTCCTATGTTTATGCAAATTCGGTTATCTCCCATAATGCCTTTGTTTCCTATATAAGTAAGCTGCTTTCCCCCAGTCGGGGTTGTTGAATAAGTTCTGTGCTAATAAACGTTACTCTGTCTAAAGTTCTCGTCATTTCTTAATACCTGCTAACTACGTGACATTCTTGGTGGAAGCGCTGGTTCTCTGAAACGGATCCCCGAAGAAGCCGCAGACTTCAAGGCCTGAGTCCAGAGTTCGGATTCCTAACGTACCCCGAGCGGAAAATGAGCACGCCGGACGAAAAGCCATTGAGTAATCATCCACCTTCACAGCCCTCCGGTATAGTGACTCCTACCATCTTCACATACCAGTTACCGAGAGATCGAGTTACATTCTCCGGAGTTGGGAATCAAGACCCAGAAAAGTGGCTCAAGGATTACACTCGAATATCGGATTTCAATCGTTGGGACGATTCCTTTAGATTACCCAATGCGGCCAATGCGGTGTTCTACTTGACAGATACAGCCCGACAGTGGTTCGAAAATAACGAAGATGTCTTCAACAGCTGGGACACCTTCCAAAGCCTGTTCAAAGAGACGTTTGGTAAAACTGAAGACATACGATGTCACGCAGAGGAAACTCTGCGTACTAGAGCTCAAAAAGCAAGTGAAACATCAGAATCCTATATCCAGGATGTTATTTCATTATGCCGAATAGTGGATCCAGCCATGACCGAGGAACTTAAAGTTTCTCATCTTATGAAAGGAATATCGGAAAATTTGTACCAAGTGCTGCTAATAAAAGAAGTAACAACGGTAGAAAAAGTCCTATCAATATGCCGACAAACAGAGAATATGCGAAAAAAACGCATTGTGAGACTCAATCACTTTGAAAGACTACCAAATGTAACATCCATTTCATCTTCCAGGGATGAAAGCTTGTTAGACATGATCAGAGAAATTGTTCATCAGGAGATAGGAAAATTTTTTCCTCACATTTCATCATGTCAAAAAGAATCGGAGGACCTTGCCACCATCATCAAAGAAGAGGTGCATAACACTTTAGCTCCTCTTACATTTGAACAGTCAAATACCAGGAACGAGTCGTCGTACAGAAGACGCGAAAGAAATAATTGGCGGCCCCAACCAAGAGCCCCAAGACAGCCAACTGCCCCTGTTGAAAGACCGACTGACACTTGGCGCACGTCTGAAAATGTGCCAATCTGCTTTCACTGTGGACGCCCCGGCCATGTGATCCGATATTGCAGAGACAGACGGAGAATCTTCTCTGATGCAAATTCCAGGTTGGCCACGAAATCCAAATTCCCCCTACTACGCCGAATCTGTCTCCGATTATGGAAATGAAGACCGAAAGAGTCGAATGCCAAGACGCAGCTCGCCGTACCCTCGAGGAAGTTCAACTGGTCGCCGCCAATCCTTTTCTCCCGTTCGCCGCTCTAGCCGCTCACCATACCGATCAGCCGAGGAAAACTAGAAATTGCGACCTACGAGGGAGGTGAGGCCGCTCTCGAAGAAAACCCTCCGAATTACACTGCCGCCAAGCTGGAAAGAAACTTTTTAGACGTTATCGTTAATGGACTTAACACTAAAGCTCTAGTGGATTCTGGGGCCGACTACTCGGTAGTGTCAGATGTATTCCGTCGCCAAATGAAGACCCCAATGTTTGTGGAACATGGTCCTGTTCTTAGGACGGCTAGCGGAAGGCTAGTGGAATCCATAGGAAAATGTGTTTTAAAGTTGGATGTAATGGACTAGTACAACCGTTTGAATTCTTAGTGTTTCCAAACTGCAGCCACAACTTAATTTTGGGCTGGGATTTCTGTAAAGCTACTGACGCCGTCATCGATTGTGGATTAGGAAAAATAGAAATAGGTGAAGCTACTACGTCGGAAGAAAGTATTCATGGTAACAGTAGTACCATTTTATGCGCTGCGCTAGACAATGTCATTCCAGCGCACTCAATTAAGAAAGTTATGGTGCTGGCCAAAAGTAATTGTCTTCGTTTTACGAGTGCTGAATACAAAGAAGCCGAAAAAGATGTTGTAATCTCTACTATCCCCAAAATTGATGGAAAACTGGAATTTAGTGTTCCTTCAGCAGTTATTACTGTTAGTGGAGGAACTGGTCAACTATGGGTATCCAATGGTACTGCATTCCCACTATTGATACCCTCAGGGATGAGTATTGCTCAAATGACGGAAATAGAGGAAAGCCAGGTATGGTCTTTAAACGAAAATGTGGATAAAGTGAAGCCGGAACCTCCTAATGTCTCTGAGGAAGTGGAAACACAGCTAGATCCGATGTTAAGTGCCAAACTCAATAAAGAACAGCGGAAGGAGATGCTAAAACTATTAAGTGAGTTTATAAATGTTTTTGATTTTGAGGGGAAAGAAGTAAAAAGTGCGAGTGCAGTAAGGCACAGAATCGACACGGGCGACTCGTTACCCATCCGACAAAGACCATACAGAGTGTCCCATGTAGAAAGAGAAGTCATCCAGAATGAAGTCGAAAAAATGCTAAAACAGGGAATCGTCGAACCTTCGGAAAGCCCTTGGTCATCACCTGTAGTGCTAGTGAAGAAGAAAAATGGATCTTGGAGATTTTGCGTCGATTTCAGGAGGCTTAACAAACTCACAAAGAAGGATGTTTACCCTTTACCCCGCATCGACGATGCGTTAGATTGTCTCTCTGGCGCTTCGGTATATTCGTCAATGGATCTTAAATCGGGCTATTGGCAGATCGAAGTTGATGAACAAGACAAAGAAAAAACGGCATTTGTCACGCCAGATGGCTTGTACCAGTTTAGAGTTATGCCGTTTGGGCTTTGTAATGCCCCAGCGACATTTGAGCGAATGATGGACAATTTACTAAAAGGTCTAAAATGGAATATTTGTTTATGTTATCTGGATGATATAATTGTCTATGGAAGGTCATTCGAGGAACATTTACTCAGATTAAGGACAGTACTGGAATGTATACAATCCGCTGGGCTTACTTTAAACCATGAAAAATGTAGGTTCGGTAAAAATGAATTAACAATTTTGGGACATTTAGTCGATAAATCTGGGATTCACCCTGATCCCGAAAAATTTTCAGCAATTGAGAAGTTTCCTATTCCTAAGAGTACACGGGATTTGAAAGGATTTTTGGGGATTTGTTCTTACTACAGGCGTTTTGTTAAAAATTTTGCTGATATTGCCAAACCATTGCATGAACTTTTGAAAAAGAATCAAAAATTCGATTGGGGAGACGATCAACAAAGATCATTTAATCATCTCAAATGTCTTTTGGTAAGGGATCCTGTACTAGGTTATTTTAACCCCACAGCTGAAACCCGCATACATACAGATGCCAGTGGGTATGGAATCGGTGGTGTACTCGTTCAAATACAAAATGGAGTTGAAAAACCAATAGCGTACGCATCAAGATCGCTGTCAACATCCGAAAAAAATTACTCTACATCAGAAAAGGAATGCTTGGCCGTCGTTTGGTTAATTAACAAGTTTCGACCATACCTTTTTGGACGCCCCTTTTCCGTCATTACAGATCATCATGCCTTATGTTGGCTAGCGAATCTGAAAGATCCTTCAGGAAGGTTAGCCAGGTGGTCCTTACGGCTACAAGAATATGACATTACTGTACTATTTAAAAGTGGGAAGAAACATATGGATGCAGATGGGCTGTCTAGAAACCCTATCAACCAGCCTGAGGACGATAATAATGAAGAAATTCCTTTCCTTAACACAATGGAAGACTTTAGGAAGGAACAATTAAAGGACAGCAAACTAAAGACTATTGCCGAAGATTTGCCAGGAAATTCTAAAAACTATAGAACAATCAATGGTATTCTATATAAAAAGAATTATGACGTCTTGGGAAGGAGATGGCTTTTGGTGATTCCATGTCATCTTCGGAATGATATCCTTCGGAGCTGTCACGACGCTCCTACTGCAGGACATTTGGGTTTTGCCAAGACATACGACAGGGTCAGAAGCAAATACTATTGGCCTGGAATATATCGCAATATACGACGTTACGTGGCCCATTGCAGGGAATGCCAACGAAGAAAGGTCCCCAAGCAGCGCCCACCTGGTTACCTCCAACCAATCGAGCCTCCAACTAAGCCTTTTGCAAAAGTGGGAATAGACCTCCTTGGGAGATTTCCGTTATCCGCACTAGGAAACAAGTGGGTAATTGTATGTACCGACTATCTCACCAAGTTCACAGTAACGAAAGCCACGCCTACAGGTGAAGCCTTAGAAATCGCCAAATTTTTGGTGGAGGAGGTCATCTTAAAACATGGCTCACCTCGAGAAATAATCAGTGATAGAGGTCGCGCATTCTTATCGAATCTTATCAGAGAAATAAATAACTTGTGCAAAACTTCACATTTACTGACTACTGCTTACCATCCGCAAACGAATGGCTTAACGGAGCGATTCAATAAGACCCTTGCAGATATGTTGGCAATGTACGTAGACGTGGATAAAAAAAACTGGGATAGTGTGCTACCATTTGTTACTTTCGCCTATAACTCAGTGAAACAGGAATCAACTGGGTTCAGTCCCTTCTACTTAGTCCATGGGCGTGACGTGGATACTCCGTTAGACGCCATACTTCCATGTGATCCAAACCAACCGGTCAGCGAGTTCGTTAGTAGATTAGTGGCGCATGCGGAAGAAGCTAGACAACTTGCCCGAATACACATTGGCAAATCACAGGCTAAAGACAAGAGCCGCTATGATGGGAAGCATCGTCCAGTAAATTATCAAATCGACGAATTAGTCTGGGTTTTCAAGCCGATCCGTAAAGTAGGTCTGTCTGAAAAACTGCTTAAACGATATTTTGGACCCTTCAGAGTCAAAAAGAAATTGTCGGACGTTACTTATGAAGTGGAACCTTGTGAAACATCCCGTCGCAAAATTGGTTATAAAGAAGTTGTGCATGTATTACGCATGAAGCCGTACAAAGACCCAGATAGTCAATTGGACTTCAGAGATGGTTCTGACAAAATTATGGTCACACCTAAAAGTTCGAAAGAGCCGCAACAAATACAACGTAAGAAGATAAACAATTCAAACGATACCTCAAGGGTATACACCGGACCAATTACGAGAAGCCGTTCAAAAGCACTCCAGCGGGTCGCTGTTCTTCAGGAGGAGGGGGTAATGCCACGGTGTAGTCCAGCTGGCATACTCGGTAGAGTGCCCGAGTCGTAACAAGAAGTTCCTGGTTCGGGCCTCGGCTCTTCTTCACCTTTTATGTGTTATTAATTATGTTAGATATTCAAATTATTGTTTACCCATTTCATCAACTTATGCAAATTCAGCTTTCTGTTATTCCTATGTTTATGCAAATTCGGTTATCTCCCATAATGCCTTTGTTTCCTATATAAGTAAGCTGCTTTCCCCCAGTCGAGGTTGTTGAATAAGTTCTGTGCTAATAAACGTTACTCTGTCTAAAGTTCTCGTCATTTCTTAATACCTGCTAACTACGTGACAATATTCAATAAATTATTTTACACAAAATATTCGAAGCAATTTCAAAAAGTGGGAAGATAGAGACCTGTGAGTCAGCTACATTTATCACATAAAAAAATCCGCTTGTAAAAATATTCAATACAATTAATTATAATACAATAATTTTTTCCCATTGGATTAACATTGTGGCACTTGAGTTTGGAGACCCCCGGTCCTGCACGCCCATTCCCCCTTAACGTCTTGTAAACAGAGTTAGTTAGTGCAAGTTGGCTTTGTCAAAGTCAGTATTGGTTCTATAAATGGACTAAGGTACATTTAGAGATTGTGTTGGTAGGACTTTTTTAAATTAAACAATATTTTCAATAGCTAACACATAATTGACTTCATTAATATGCACCAACTATTTCATAATACAAAAATTTCAAGTCAGCAAAAGAATAATCAAAAATACTGGGTTAATGTTGTTTTCCAATTACAAATTCTTCTACAAAATGCTTTTAAAGAAATGAAGCACTTGGTTTCTAATTATATTTCTTCTGATTATAATGCAAGTGGTACTTTCTTCCCATCTTCGTGTGGTTTCCAGGAAATGATGTGAGCGTTACTGTTAAAATTCCCCCCCCCCCCCACCCTACTTGGGTGTGGAAAGCAATTGTGATTGACCTCATAGCAAAGCCTCATACAAGGTAGGTTCGGAAGTAAAAGTAATTTCCAGCAAAACCACAGAAGGGGATAGAGGACAATAAGCTTTGATGTGTATGTTCAGAATGACTGTTATTAAAGTAGGGGAGAGTGTTGTACCTTGGGACACTGACAATTTCTAAGAATCTATTGGCAATATTCATACATTGTTTATTTCTAATAGTAGCCTTAACCAACAGACATCATCAAAATAAAATTTAACACTAGCATAATTGAATTATGGAATTGGTGACAAAAAATAATATTTCATTACCCCAAAGTAAATATTTTTCTCATTCTAATATAATTTTTTACCTTTGTACTTTTACAAAAGTCAAATGCATTTTATTTTCTTCATAAAAGAGAAGATTTTAAAATATTTTGGTTATGAGTAAATAATGATAATGCATTTAGATTGGCCACTATCTTGCTTTTATTTAAACCATGTAGTGTGTTGTACCTTGGGATAGTAAAGCATATTGTATCATCATATAATGTTAAATAATTTGGACTTGCAATTTTGCTGTATAATTTAAATTATTCTTGAATTATGAAGTTTTATTTGTGTATTTCCTTGAAAAAAACAATAAAGTTTGTTTCCTGATACGAATTAGTTCAAGTGTATGACTATTGACTGTATTATAAAGTATGTCCCAAGGTACAACATCATATTGTACCTTGGGACAATTTATCCCCTCTACTTTAAATGAGTGAAAAAATTTTAATTTCAAGCTGCCAGAATTTAAAAAAGTATATTATAGAGGAATATATTGGTGTGTTGAAATGCTGCTTTTAAATTTTTATTTTGACTATAATTATCGAAGAAAAAAAAATTAAAATGTAAAAATTGTCCCACTCTTTTCCCAAAAAACACTCTCCCCTATATGTCATGTAGAGGAGGATGAATAACTCATGCCAACGTTTGGCATGAGTATATGTTGGTTAAACACAAGTTTATGGTGACAGACATATATTTAAATAACACATCTAAATAGGATCTGTAAACTACTACTTTGTTAGTTGTTTACTATAAGATATACCTGAACTACACTGGCTCAAAAGAATTAGGGGAATTCATAGTTTAAACCCTTTTAACCCCAATGATTCCATTTGGAATCATCAGCTTGCGATTATTTTTCTCATTAAGTTGCACTTATTTATCGTTAGATGGAAGAATAATGTCTTTTGAAGAATTAAATAATGTTGGTATTAATTAAATGAAAATATGAAAAACATGGTAAAATAAAATTACCACCAAAAAACTTTTATGAAATAAATTGACCCGAAATTCTTAACGCTTGCATTCTTAGATGTTTGAAAGTTGATTTTAACTTCTTAAACAAATAAAGTTTTGAAAAGGTATTGTTAGAATTTATTCAAAAGTTATGATTGCAATTTTTTCGCTCTTAAATTTTTGTTTAAAAAAAATTTAGATTTGAACCCCTAATTTTTACCTTATCATTCTGGATACAAAATGAATCTATTTAACAAATTTTAGATTTTTAGAATAAAAAATAAAACTTTGGAACTGAGAGCGTTAACAAAAATACTCCAAGTGTTCCCCTAATTGTTTTGTGTTGTTGTTGTTGTTGCTTATCTCCTTGGTTTAGCAGAGCTAAACCAGGTCTATAATGTTTGTCACTCGTAGAAAGTCTAGAACCATGACTGGATTTTCATAAATATTGTGTCTGGAAAGTCCCAGACAGTCCAGGATGTGGTCGGGAGCCGCCTGTTTGTTGGAACACTTCGGGCAGATAGGAAAGGTCTTCTTCCCATTCATGTAACACAGAGATCTAATGTGTCCACTTTTAAGTCTTGTAATGGCCGCCTGGTCGCTTCTGCAGCACTTTAGGGATAAAGCCTCTCCGGGTCGCTTACCTTGGTACCAGTGGTGCACTGGAGGAATTTTCCAAGAGGCATTATGAAGACTCATAGCCCTCGAAAAGAACTCGGAGTGGGTCAACAAATCGGAGGTGTAAAGCGGTTCATTACAACCCTCTTTAGCCAGTAAGTCTGCCGTCTCGTTGCCATAAATGTCCACGTGAGAAGGGATCCATTGAAAATGAACCTCTCTTAATGATGAAAGATGTTTGAGTTTGCTAATAATTGCCATACCAGTACTATCTCGCACCTTTAGCCAGTTGGAAAGGTAATGGATGGAGCTTTGGCTGTCAGACAGAATCCAGACAGGAGATGAGCCAGGGAAGGAGAGAATTGAGTCAATGCCCTCATTAATGGCGATCAGTTCACTCCTGAAAACTGAACAATGGTCTGGATTTCTCCGCTTAATTCATTTTCTTGCCTAACTGGGATAAAATAAAAATTCCACTGCCTGTACAGCCTTCTTCATCTTTGCTTCCGTCTGTATATATTACGGGACAATCCTTAGGAATATTGTGGATTATTTCAAGGGCCAATTGTCTCAAAAAGTTTTTTTTTTTTGTTTTGAGTAGTGTACTTAACATAACAGTGCGTTCAAAGCTTGTATTGTACTCAGGAGGAGTATAGTTATGCACTGGCATACATACATTGGTCACATACATTGGTCACATACACAATGAAGAACATTAAGGGGGAATGGGCGTGCAGGACCGGGGGTCTCCAAACTCAAGTGCCTCAATGTTAATCCAATGGGAAAAAATTATTTTCTTTGCCACATTTCTCCGGCTGCATTGAATATTTTTACAAGCGGATTTTTTTATGTGATAATGTATCTCTATCTTCCCACTTTTTGAAATTGCTTTGAAATGAATTGTATCTCTATCTTCCCACTTTTTGAAATTGCTTTCGAATTCCTTTACTCCGAATATTTTGTGTAAAATAATTTATTGAATATTAAAAAAAATATTCGTACTAATTTCAAAAAGTGGGATTGTCGGGACCTGCAAGTCAGCTACATTTATCACATACAAAAATCCGCTTGTAAAAATATTCAATACAGCCGGAGAAATGTGGCAAAGAAAATAGTTTTTTCCCCATTGGATTAACATTGAGGCACTTGAGTGTGGAGACCCCCGGTCCTGCACGCTCATTCCCCCTTAACCAAGGCGATACCTTTGCGAGCCACACCGCTTCGTCCCATCTGCCGGCCCCTTGCAGATACCGGCACGCATCCCCTGCTTTCCCAATGAGGCATAGCAACTGCACCCCTTCCGAAACTTTCCCGCTCGCAATCAGGTTGGTTGAAACAAGTTTTATGATGGACTGGGAAGAACTGCCACCTTCGCTGCCATTCACGCTTGTCAGGAGGCAGGCCCTGTGTCGGAGAGAGCAGATTAGTTTTGAGTTATCGTCACACTAGAGCTACATGAGGGCTATAGAGGACGGGCGTTGTAATTTAGAACCACAGTCAAGTGACAATGTAATACCTTAATAGTCACCCAACAAAACGCTTTAGAGAGCAGCGATGGGGCTTTGGAGTATATTTAACATGCACTCCCTCTACACAGGGTATTATTTGTTGGACATTTTTGGCTGCATGGGTCGTTTATAGGTCGGCAGTTATTTTGGCGATATTCGGACCCAAACCTGGAACCTTCCGCATGCAAGGCGAACGCCTTAATTGACTGGGTTACAGGGGAGAGTAGGAGGTTGTGGTATATACTGAAACAGGGCTTTAACTCTATTAACAAATATGGTATATAGTGTTAAGTGTAGGTGGATTGTCTGTATCTAAATTCCAAATAACTGTTTGTTTCAATTAGTACAAGAAATATAAGAATTGATTATGAGCCCAATTCTTTATAACTGACAACCCAAAACGCCAAAATGTAAAGTTAAATAAAAAAAAAACTTAATTGCATTGGAGAGAAGTAAGCCAAAATGCAAAATTGCAAGTCTTCTTTCATGGTTCAAGGTCTACATTTTAAACTCCAAAAACAATTTTAAAACACACTAACTGAAAATATAATGTAAGCTACAAGAGGCTCTTTACTCAAAAGAATTTGGTTGCTGAAAACCAACACGACCAGAACTAACAATTTCATGTTTTCATATGTCAACAATAACAAAGAAGTTTTTATTAAAATTTTTGCACTAAATAGTTGTGCGACATAATCTAGTATTCCCATGTGCGAACTCTATTTCTCAACTACGCATGCACAGTAAATTTATTTGGCATAATGTACGGGTGAAAAACAGTAGAGAAAGAGGAAAAACTTGTGTTGTAAAAAAAAATTTTAGAAGATGGAAAAAAATATCAGGAGGAGAGACACAAATTTAAGGAGTTATTAGGGTCCTTAGAAGCAAAAAATGAAATTCATGAGTTTTTCAGGAGGTGTACGAACCTTGAAATAAGCAGCCAAAGCATGCTTAACATTTTTTTTTTTGTAATCAAAAAATACACTGCTCAAAACAATTAGGGGAGCACTTTTTAATTCCAACTTTAACTTCACTCCCAACTTTTTAATTTTTGTCCTATAAATCTAAAATTTGTTAAATAGGTTCACTATGCATTCGAAATGAAATAGTAAAAACACGAAAAAAATTTTTTAAGTTTTTAATACTTAAATTTAAAGGGGGAAAATGGAATAATAACTTTTTAATAAATTATAACAATAATTTTTTCAAAACTTTTTTTGTTAAAAATAGTTGAAATATATTTTTAAACATCTAAAAAATGCAAGCATGAAAAATTTAGGGTCAATTTATTTTCTAAAACTGCTTTAAAGTGAAATTTATTTTACCATATTTTTCATATTTTTATTAATATAAAAAAAAATTAAATTCTTCAAAATACGTTATTCTTCCATCTAACGATACATAAGTGGCGAATTTAACTTAGTCAGAAAAAATCACAAGCTGATGATTCCCAAAGGAATTATTGAGAGCGAAAGGGTTTAAAACATGTGCTCCCCTAATTGTTTTGAGCAGTGTAAATAAAACCCAGACCTGAGGCAGTCCTCATAGAATCCTTCCGAGTGTGGCTCGGTCTCTAGCAGCAGCTGGACTGCTTTGTCCGTCTCCCCTAGCAACAGTAGTCTCTCCACGCACTGCTGGGTCTGTTGGGGAGAGCTGCGCTTGCTCAGGTGCAAGTGCACTCTTTCCAGCTGCAGGCTCTGACAGAGGAAAGGGACATGTAATTGCAAATAGGGTCAGATGCGGAGTGTTGTAATAACACTATTTTTTGAGGGAGTCAATTGGTGTCAAGTTATAAAAGACTATCTTCAATGCATCATATGGAAAGACTTTTATATGTGCTCACATTCGCCAATTTTTATTGTATGATGTATGTTCCATCACTAATAAACTTTCATTGGTGTATTATTACGTATAGTTTTGTGTTTCACAAACTTGAAAGAAAATGTACCAGAGCTACACTGCTCAAAACAATTAGGGGAGCACTTTTTAATTCCGACTTTAACTTCACTCCCAACTTTTTAATGTTTATCCTATAAATCTAAAATTTGTTAAATAGGTTCACTATGCATTCGAAATGAAATAGTAAAAAGCAGGAGAAAAAATCTTAAGTTTTTAATGCTTAAATTTAAAGGGGGGAAATGGAATAATAACTTTTTAATAAATTATAACAATAACTTTTTCAAAACTTTTTTTGTTAAAAATAGTTCAAATATATTTTTAAACATCTAAAAATTGCAAGCATGAAAAATTTAGGGTCAATTCATTTTCTAAAACTGTTTTAAAGTAAAATTTATTTTACCATATTTTTCATATTTTCATTAATATAAAAAAAAATATTAAATTCTTCAAAATAAGTTATTCTTCCATCTAACGATGTATCTAATGATACATAAGAGGCGAATTTAACTTAGTCAGAAAAAAATCACAAGCTGATGATTCCCAATGGAATCACTGGGATCGAAGGGGTTTAAAACATGTGCTCCCCTAATTGTTTTGAGCAGTGTAATTCCATCTGGTAATTGGGGCTATCAAGTTTAAAAAAACAACAATTCTTGTTTGTGTAACTTTTTGGAAACACAAAATATCTTTGAAAGCAAGTTTATGTTTATAAATATCAACACTATAATGCTCAGAATCATAAACATTCAGAGAAATGCATAGATAACACCTAATTACACATCAAAAACACACATCATCACAGCTGGGTCGGTTGGGCAGAGCTGCCCTTGCTCAGGTGCAAGTGCACTCTTTCCAGCTGCAGGCTCTGACAGAGGAAAGGGACATGTAATTGCAAATAGGGTCAATTTATGAACAGAAGCATGTTTAATAAATATTTTTAAAAAATTATTCATTCCCCAAAATCTCTCCGTAAAATGTAGGAGGAGTCAATGGTGTCAAGGCATGAATGACCATCTTTAACTGAGACAACCACATCCTCAATAATAAAGATAACTTAGCAGATGGCAAGTGCTTTTTTCCAGTGTTTGGACTGCAAATACTTCTTGGTTTTGGTTGTCTATTTTTTCCTTGTTTTTAATTTTTCGTTTTTGGCAACTTTGGTTTTAATATATCTTTTTATAGAAATATTATGTTTTTTTTATTCATTCAGGTTTTTATGTACAGACTTCGGGACAAAACTTTGTTAAGTCCCAAACAGCAGTGTGCTTTTTTAAATTCTATTAATAATATAATCCTTAAGGACTTATAGAACACTCTGAACTTTTTACAAGAGCTTGTTTTTTTCCATATAAAATGTAAGAGGATGAGATTTATAGTAATTTAAACTTCCAGCAGTTGGCATAAAAGTCACTAACTATGCAAAAGAACTAATATGTTTCCTGTGTTGCTCATGACTATCCCTAGTAGCAATTTTTTATCAACCGATAATCGAATAATCATCGTTCGCCGGTGAGCCGATGAGAATTCGAACATCGGAATTCAATCGAAAAGTACCCGTTTCCTCGATAACTGCTCGGTTATGTCCGCTTGATCGAGGATCCATCGATGAGTTTTTTCGATGAGATTCCGATCAAATGTCAATAAGAAATCGATAAGAATCCGATGAGCAGCAATCAAAATCTCATCGTCCGATGGAATTTCAAACACTTTCCGATAACATTCCGATCAGTTTGGGACATGTTAGTACAAAATTCTTAAACTAGGGGGCGACACTAATTTTTATGTTGGTATTATAATTTGGAATTTCGGATTTCAGGGGGAATCGAACCACCGATCTTCAGCCCCGCGTTAATCTTGCATCGGGGAACCGTGCTCTAACCCACTCGGCCATAGAAGCTTGCAGTGAGTTTGCAAATAAATAAAGAGTTGAAAAGGATGTTTGTTAATGAAGTTGTATGTTATTGATTAAGAAATTTTTATTTTTATTTTGCAAATTCTATTTAAATATTACTTTATTTAAGTCAACAACACTAATAGAAATTAAAAATAACTCTTGGTAACTTACGTATTTAAGTTTTTTGGTTCATAATATTTATTCAAAAATCTATTTTATTTAAGTTAAGTTTATCGAAAATTGATCATGGCAAAAAAAAGTTAAAAATTAATTTGGAAGTAAATAAAAGAAATAAGTTCACACAGTAAAATATTTATCTATTTGCACGTAATTAAAAATGGTGAGTGAATGAAATGTAAGCGAATGAAAAATAACTATTACCAGTTGGAACATGATATTTTTCGGATATGAAGTTTTCAAAATAATTTAACGCGATTTGTATGTACTTAAATAAAAAAAGTCAAAATTTTCGGATTCTTATCGTTGCGATATCGATTCGAAAGAATTTCCCGATGAAACGTACGTTGATTGAATTTTACTCTTTGACCGATATCGTATCGATGACTATTACCGATAAGATTTCGATCACCGGTTGCCGATCTCGTCTCGAGCACTTTCGGATAACGGATGCGATCACCGGGGAGTTCTCGCTAAACCGATGATCGATCGATGACCGATCGAGCAAATTTCGAGAAGCTACGCTACTAGGGATCTTTAAAGGCTCCACATACCTTATACACATAGCTATCACAGAAGAAGTCATATCCAGTGTCCAATGGCTCATCTAAAAACTGCTCTGAAATCTCTTCTGATTCTTTGGCAGAGGCATCTGGATTTTCTTCTTTGGATACTGATTCCTGGACAAAAAGCAACAGATTAATATTCCATACAAACTATTACCTCCGTATGTCTGTTTTCAAGTTATTAAAATTTTCCAATATTTTTAATTAATTTTTAGTCACTATTTTACGTTTTGTATTATAAGAAATTTCTGAAAATCAATGACGCTACAAAGTTATTTAAAAATGTTTATTGATTTACTATTTATTAGAACTAAGGTCTGAATTACCTAGTAGGTACGTAGGTTCTTATAGAAGACAAATAGGTGAACGAAATACTTTATTTTAACAAACAAGGATTAGAACAGAATTAGAACTATAATTAGAATTAGAACAACATAGATAACTAAACGAACATATTTATAACATGCAATTATGACGTCAACAGTGATTGGAGTTAAAGTTCTTACAATAAGCTTCGGGCGTTGCCAGATACACAACACCCCTCACCGACGAACTTGAAAGTCACAAGTAGATGAATTGTATCTATCAGGTGGTTTGGATACTCGAGTAGATCGGCGAAGTGGAACTCCAGTAGAGGTTGGACTCGTCCGCCCTGCTGGACCATCTACTGGCTTCGCTGGATATGGAAGGATCTCGATCGGTGGTAAGACTTCGGCTGAACCCCCAGCAGTCTGTTGAACCTCTGGTTCTGCTGGCTTCTCGGAAGGTTGATCAGGCACTTCATCCTTACGACCCCTGGGTTCCATCTCCTCGGTTGATTTTCTTCTTGGATTCATCGGAAAGAATGGTTCCTCGATTCCAGTCATTTGTAAATTCTGACCACACTTCCTCATCTGGTCGACATGTCGTTGGCATACATCGTTTCCAACTTGAATACTGTAAGTTAGAGTTCCTTCACGATTTATAACCGTCCCGATGCTCCATTTTCTGGTTCCTGTATAATTTCTTATGGCAACCTTCTCCCCTTCCATAAAAATTGGTGTGGCTGGTTCATCTTGTAATCTGGCACTTTGCTTCTGGATCACTTTTTCTCTAGTATTCGGTCTCAATAAATCAAGTCTTGTTCGAATACAACGCTTCAGGAACAAAAAACTTGGAGTTTCTCCTGTAAGTGAATGAGGCGTTATTCGATATTGAAACAGAAATCTTTCCAATCTCACATTTAAATCTCCAGAATCATTCTTGCTGGCCTTCATTGCATTTTTGAAACTCTGTACTAGCCTTTCCGCTTGCCCATTAGTTGCAGCATGATATGGTGGTGAAGTTATATGTTTGATGCTATTTGATTTAAGGAAATTTCTAAATTCGTAACTAGTATAACTTGCTCCATTATCACTTACTAATGTTAGCGGTATTCCATATCGAGCAAAAAGATTTCTAAGATATTCAATTGTCAAATTTGCCGTGATATTTTTCATGATAGTCACTTCTATCCATTTCGAATAGGCATCAGAAACAACTAAAAACATTTTACCCATGAAAGGTCCGGCATAGTCTACATGAATTCGTTGCCAAGGTCCATTTGGCCATTCCCATGGATGCCTATTCATTTTTGCAGGCTCATTTCTAATTTCCACACAGCCTGAACAATTCTTTACAAAATCAGTTATATGGGCATCTATACCTGGCCAATAACAATAACTTCTTGCCAGTGCCTTCATTTTTACGATCCCGGGATGTCCCACATGCAACTCTTCTAGCACAGCTCTCTGAAATTTTTCTGGAATGAACACTCTATGACCGTACATTATGCAGCCTTGCTGTAAAGAAAACCCTGCTTCTTTTCCTTTCCACGGTGTTGGTAGATCCATCCCGGTTCTTAAACTTTCAAATAGTTCCGACAACTTTGGATCCTTTTTCGTAGCATTTGCGATTTCAGTTGAAGTAATCGGCAGCACTTCCACTTGTGAAATATTTGCCACATCAGCTTCTGTCAACATTTCTCTAGATGCACTGCATGGTAAGGGCAATCTTGAAAGTGCATCAACATTTCCGTGATCTTTAGTATTCCTATATTTGATAGTGTAGTTAAAGGCTTGAAGAAACAGTGCATAATGAACCATTCTAGTCGCTGACAAACAAGGTAGTTTACTTCTTGGTGAAAATATAGAAACTAGAGGTTTGCAGTCTGTTACTAAATAGAAATGTCGTGCAAATAGATACTGATAAAATCGCTTAACTCCCCACACAATACTCAACGCTTCTTTGTCAATTTGGGAGTAATTGCGTTCGGTTGCTGTCAGTGATCTCGATGCAAACATCACTGGTTTTTCTGATCCATCCGGCATGGTATGACTTAACACAGCACCCAGACCCACTGGTGAGGCGTCTGTTTGCAAAACTAGTGGTAATTTAGGATCATAGTGACATAATACTCGATCGGAAACTACTTCCTTCTTGAGGTCTTCAAAAGATTTTTGGCAGTCTCTACTCCAAGCAAATTTCACCCCTTTTCTCAATAAATTATTCAATGGTGCGATTAACGTTGACAAGTTGGGGATAAACTTTCCGTAGTAATTTATTAATCCTATATAACTCTTCAGATCAGAAGTATTCTGGGGAATTGGAGCCTTCACAATAGCTTCTATTTTGCTATCACTTTTATGCAAACCAAACTTGTCAATTGTATGACCACAATAAGTTACTGACTTCTTAAAAAAAACACTCTTCTGTTGATTTACCTTTAAACCAAACTGCTGTAGTCTTTGCAAAACTTTTTCTAACCGTTCAAAATGTTCAGCATCATTTCTTCCAGTAACTGTAATATCATCGAGAAATACGTGCACTCCTTCGATTCCAGATAAAACCTGTTCCATACTTCTCTGCCAAACAGCAGGTGCTAATGCGATTCCATAATTCATTCTCTTGTACCTAAATAGACCCTTGTGAGTGTTGATGGTTAGTAGGTGGCGGTCACGCTCGTCAACAGTCATAGCCAGGTAAGCTTCGGACAAATCAATCTTGGTAAACAATTGTCCTCCTGCTAGATCTGCAAAAATGTCCTCAATCCGAGGTAAAGGATATTGCTCAATATTTAACCCTGGGTTAATAGTAACTTTGTAGTCGCCACATAATCTTAATTTGCCATTAGGTTTGACTACAGGTACTATAGGAGTAGCCCACTCACTATATGTAACTGGTTCAATAATATCCTCGGATACTAATCTATCCAACTCGGCTTCTACCCTATCCTTCAAAGCAAACGGTACTGGTCGTGGTTTAAAAAATACTGGTTTAAAACCTTCTTTCATTTGAAGTCTGCATTTAAATTTTTCCAACTTCCCTATACCAGGTTCAAAAATTGTATTATACTTCAGTAATATAGACTTCAGTTTACTGTTCCTGGAACTCGCATTTTCTAAATCAACAGCTTTCACCTCTTTCCAGTTAAGTTTAAAACTTCTTAACCATTCACGACCAAACACTGCACTCACTTTTTCATTAACTAAATAAATAACCTCTGCACTGGTTTGACTTTGATAACGCACTTTTACCTTGGCTTGACCAACCGGTTTAATTGTAGTGTTATCAAAATTACGAAGCAAAAGATTAGTATCGTCAATCCGAACTTTTGGACACAATTGAATGAATTCGTCAACATTCATACACGAAATTGCTGCACCCGTATCTAATTCAAAAACACACTTCCTCCCATTCAGATAAATATCCAATAAAATTTTATCTCTACTGGAAAGCGTCAAGCTAACATTTTTAATTGGCACAGTTTCGCCAAAATCTACTTGTTTAACCCTCTCATTTCGTTTAGTACGGCAAACTTTTTCTAAATGTCCAGTCAGTTTGCCGGACCTACATTGGCTATGCTTATGCTTACACACATTAGCCAAATGCTGGGTACTATCACACCTATAACATTTACGCACTTTTCTAAAGTTTTCGGAAGATTCTTTCTTACGATCAAAACTATTCCTTTTCGTAACTTTATCTGTATAATTATGTAATTTCTTAACATGCAAATTTTGACTATGAATTTCAGAAACATCTTTTTGTGCTGCTTCCATGGCAATAGCCGTATTCTTAGCTTTCTCATAAGTTAGCGCATCCTCCGCTAAGAGTTTTTTCTGAATATTCTCATTTCTGAGACCCATGACTAATTTGTCACGCAACATTGTATTTAAATTATCTTTGAAATTACAATTTATTGACAACCTTTGCAGCTCAGCACAGTAATTGGGAATAGACTCACCCTCAAATTGGTTTCTTTTATAAAATCGAAATCTTTCTGTCATTTCGATTGGCTTCGGACTCAAGTGCGTTGTAAGAAGTTCCACCACTTCCTCGTACTTAAGCGTTGAAGGTATCTTCGGTGTTGCTAAATTTTTTAGCAACCTGTAGGTGTCAGCTCCCATTAAAGATAACACTGCCGCACACTTCTTATCTTCGGCAATAGCGTTCACCACAAAATATGATTCTAATCTTTCCACGTAGCTAGGCCAATCTTCATTGCTAGCGTTATAGTTTTCGAAATTTAAATTCGAACTCATATCTTCAAATATCTTCTATAACTCGTCGCCACTTTACTATTTATTAGAACTAAGGTCTGAATTACCTAGTAGGTACGTAGGTTCTTATAGAAGACAAATAGGTGAACGAAATACTTTATTTTAACAAACAAGGATTAGAACAGAATTAGAACTATAATTAGAATTAGAACAACATAGATAACTAAACGAACATATTTATAACATGCAATTATGACGTCAACAGTGATTGGAGTTAAAGTTCTTACAATAAGCTTCGGGCGTTGCCAGATACACAACAATTGAAAATATTTTTTCCAAATTTTAGGGTTTACTAATGACAATCTTGAAGAAACCCTGTAAGCTGATTGACAATCAGGGATCAACCTGGGACAAAAAATGTTGTAGCAAAAATGCTAAAATGTAAAAAAAAGTTGTAGCAAAATGCTAAAGAAAAATTAATTGCTTATAAATCAACGTCACGCCAATTAAATCATTTGAATCTATATACAACTCAATCTTTGTGTAGCAGTTAATTTTGTTAAGCAGTATAGCTTAACAATACTACATTGATAATTTTTTTTATGAATCACGACATGACGAATTTAAATAATTATATAAAACTATACTACTAAAAGTACTGTTAACTTTTTTATAAACATTTTTAAATAAGTACAAGTAGGTAAGTGGGTATTTAATTTATGGTGTTGGACTATCTTCAGATTTGTCTATGAACATGTTTTTTCTGTTCATTTGGTGTATTAAATCAAGTTTTGCTTGTTTGAAATCCCAAACTGTTTTGGTCTAATACATATCCTTATTAAAATGGTTCAAACATTTGTTTAAAAGAAAATCCAAGCACTTTTCCAGAAAAATTCAAGGACTAGAAATTAACTTGCAACATAAAATCTAAGTCCATTTAAAAAAAAAAAAACTAAATATTGTTTAAAATCAGAAACCCCAGTACAGTCGGAAGTAGAATAATAGGTTCAAAGGTGAACAAAAAGTATTTTAACATTCAAGGTGATCACGACTCACGGACATCGTGAATCAGACACTTGATCAGAAAATATATTCTGGTTGTCAGATTTGGCCTGAACCGGAGCTACAAAAGTAAGTAACAAGATACTCTTCCGATCACAAAGAGCCAGACAACTGTCAATCATTCTCACGTAATGTGACATCATCGGTAGATTTCGTTTAAATTACTAGGCTGTAATACGAGTAAATCAGGAAGCACAATTGGACTGATTTTAAAATGGTAGGTTGCACTGGCTGGTCGAGATTTAAAGACATCTTAGTGTAATCCAATCTGAATTCATCTTATCATTTTGATTAAATTTTTTATTTTCATTATTGTAATGGGTTATTTGCACTTGTTTATAGAAACTTTAGTTTAGTTTCACCGAATAACGTCGTCGCATTTTCGCGACGGCCAATAATATTTTTTTCGCATTTTTGTGCAACTCGTCGCATTTTGCGACAAATGCGACTGCAGATTGATCCCTGTTGACAATGACACAATTTTATTCCGAGGCATGGCATATCAGAATTTTTTACTTGTCAGACTTTCTGGAGCAAAGTTAATGATTTCAAGTTATCATGATTTTTCAAGAATCTTGAATAACACAAAATTTTTGGGTTTGAACCTTCGAAATAACTAGAACTCTAATATAGTTCAACATTTCTGAAGTAATGATTATTTTTAAGTTATCAAATTATTATTTTGTTAATATTTACCTGCAAATTCTTATGTTTAATGTATTTTAGGAAATGCAGAGCTATGGTCCAGAAAGTACAACCATCTTGATCCCCAAACAACCTGAAAGAAAAAGGTAATTATTAGTCTGAACAATATAATATATTTGAAAACTAAACATTTAAAATGGAAATAACTAAAACCCTAAATTTGACTCCTAATTTAACATTGCTTGGAGTGAAACTAATTTAATCAAGTTTCAGCAAGTAATACAAAAACATTTTAATAACCATGAGCAAAATCCTACTTTTTGACATTATCTGAAATGCTTTGTAACACCTTGATATTATCTGAAATGCTTTGGGCTGCTGTACGCAAGCCTGGTTGCCCTGATGACAAGGAAGACATAGCTACTGCCATCTATCAGAATTCACATAGATGGATTAAAACGCTGAGTAGCCCTATAGGAATTGTGAATTTCGGCTGTAGTTGTTAAATTCGCTGATATGATTGGCGGCTTCCCAATACGTGTTAGGCCATGTGTTGCACTAGTGGTATCAAGAATTTGAACTTGTCATTCTCAAACAAATATAAGTTGCCTGTGTTAACGGCATACTTTTCTTTACATTTCAAATGGAGCCCTGCTATGCAAAAGTATGCTCAAAGTAATATGAAGTTTTCAAAATTTCAGTAAGCTTTATTTAAAAAAAAATTCTATATACTTTATTAATGACATGCTTAGCTAAGAAAAGTTGGGGGGAGGGTCGCATCATCTGGGCAATATTGACAGTTTTGACCATAGGCCGCCACTGGAAACAAGTCTACACATTTTTGTCCTTGGTTGTGACAGAAAAGCTGTTTTTTCATGAGGGCAGTCTAAAACGGAAACAGGTTTTTCGTAAACCGGAGTATTTAAAATTGATTTTGTAATTTTTTTTTTTTAAATTTGAAAGTAAAGTTTAAAAATCAATTGATGTTTTTAATTAATTGGTAAGAAACAGAAAACACTTTTAAAACAACCCAGAAAACTGTTATTTTGCCATTGAAAAACCCATTTCGTGGAAAACCAGTTCAATAAAACTGGTTTTCCATCTGGTAAAACCGGGTCGGAACTACAGACCTTTTACAAAACTGTTTTTTGAAAAACCGTTTTTTTTTCTGAAAACCGCCATCCCTAACTTGTTCTAATTTGGTTGGCGGCGAGTATAGTAGAAATGGGAGCACATAACATAACATAGAAAAATAGCGCCCAAAAGGGAAAGGCGTAGGCTATATAGCCTGTTACCCTATACGCGTAGAATGACAGATGTATACTGTATGAAGGAAAATAAAAGGAAAATGTTACTAAACCATTTACTCGACTATTGGGTCAGGGAAAGGTGAGAATGATATAGGGAGGTATCATGTACGTATTGCATGCCCGCCCCCTATATAAAATGAAACGGTGTAGTGGCAGATGAGCCACTACCTGTCACACTCCTCTGCAATTCCACTGGGCAGGAAAACATCGCACAGAAATGGGAGCACACTCATTCGCCTCTACAGAACACACACATCCCTCACCTCGCAGTGTGCAGGGCCCTCTCAGCTGTCCCAAAGGGACACCTGCGCAGGAAGTGTCTGTGTTCTTCTTCCAGGCCTGCCAGCTGAGATTCAGCCAGCACCATGTCTTCTTCCTGGTCGATGTCCCCTGCGAAAGTCCCCGCCAGGGGGTGCTGCAGGAAGCTCTTCAGGTAGAGGGAGACACCTGGTGACAGAATGTGGGGGGAGAACGGGGGCTCTGCAAGAAAGGCGGTAAGGGGTCAGTTTATGGTTGCATTAATGGTGCGAGTTGCAACTAGATCAGTTTTAAAATGGCTGTTTAAGATAGACTCTTTTTAGAGTTAGCAACATATAAAAGGCATATACATGAAAAGTTTAAAAAAATCTTTAAACACATACAGCTGTAACAGGAGTTTGGCTTGGGAGTTCTTTATTAGTGAAACTAGATATTAGCAGCCAAAACCTCCTTATTACCAAATGAATGTTGTTGGTTGGTAACAAGCTATATGCCACAATATTGTATGC
Organism: Hylyphantes graminicola; assembly: GCA_023701765.1. Taxonomy (NCBI): domain Eukaryota; kingdom Metazoa; phylum Arthropoda; class Arachnida; order Araneae; family Linyphiidae; genus Hylyphantes; species Hylyphantes graminicola. Next base: position 9,052,305 of record CM043121.1, on the reverse strand, counting down.
CAGTTTTCTGAAAGTGATTTTAGTCAGAATATGTACAGGGTGGTATATAGTATAATAACAAATGATGGATGTTTTTCTTTCATCCTTTCTACTCGCAGGGTTTTGATCTTGGATCACCAATCATACTTTTTTATAAAGAACAAAAATAAACAATGAAAATAGAATATAAGATTGGTTCCTTTGACATACCTAACTCCTTCCCCCCCTAAAAAGTTCGCCCTTACCTGTTGGCTGGTACTCATAAATGGGTGATGAGAACTGCTTGAAAAGGATGTCCGTAACCCGTATGCACCCGTCGGCCGTAGAAAGTACGGGTCGGTCCGAGCCAACCCAGTCTAGGTCTTGAACTTTGGGCATTTCCCGAGGACATCGAAGTTGGTGCAAGAACGCTACCTGGTGGGACAGTCATTGTTATATAGGACCACTTTTACATGTAATTTCTTAAATTATTCTCCAAATGAAAATTATTGTTGATGTTATTATTATTCTGAAGGTTGAAATTAATCATAATTTATACTTAACGTATATACTTGTGTAATAAGAAAAGACATTGTGGACAAATTTAGTGCCTCAAATATCAGGGTCGACTTATAAACGAGACTTTGCAGTCCGAAAAAAAAATCCAATCCTTAAACTAAAACAGAATTTCAATCGAAGGTTTAAATACTATCCCATTAAAAATACACACACAAAAGCGGTTAAGACTTTAAGATGAAATAAGATTGGTATTTATTCACGGTATCTACAATAATGATACTACCATCATCGTGTTTTAAAAACAGAGGGGAAGGACTTGTACATGAAGTCGGGTTATACATGAGTATATACAGTATTCTAAAATGCTAATTCTTAATTGAGGTTCAAATCATGAAAAATGTTGAATTTTCAAGGCTTAAAACATTCAAACAAGTGCCATAATTTTTTTTTAATGGTGTTTAATATCAGTCTTACTATTGTTAAACTTTCTTATAAAAGTTTGTGTCATCTGAAGAAGCAAAGTCTACAAGTTATCTTACACAGGCATGAGAGTGGGGAAAATGTAAAAAAGAGGAAATTAAGGTAAAATTTAAGAAAAAAATTGTCTGGAAGTCGATTAATATACATTTCACTTACACATAATCTATTGCAAGTGTTAATATGCATATGTATATATTTGCATACATATAATACAAGTTAAAAAAATTAAAAAATTCTTACTTTATAAAAATGTGTATACTCAGTTTAACCAAAGCCTCTGAAATAATGATTTAAACATAAAACTTGAAACATTTACTTCAAGAAACGTTTAAAAGGATAGAATTTTCATGTCCCTTTAATATCCCGACTTTAATATCCCAACACTCTGGCGATTTTAATATCCCGACACTAAGGCGATTTTAATATCCCGAAACTCCGGCGATCTCAATATCCCGAAACTCCGGCGATCTCAATATCTCAAAACTCCGGTGATCTCAATATCCCGAAACTCCGACGATCTCAATATCCCGAAACTCCGGCGAAATTCATGTCCCGAAACTCCGGCGATCTTAATATCCCGAAACTCCGGCGATTTTAATATCCCGAAACTCCAGCGATTTTTAAATCCCGAAACTCCGGCGATTTTAATATCCCGAACTTCCGGCGATTTTAATATCCCGAAATTCTGGCGATTTTAATATCCTGAAGCTCCAGCAATCCTAATATCCCGAAACTCCGGCGATCCTATAATATCCCGAAACTTTGGGAATCCTAATAACCCGCGAATCTGCATAAAAAAAAAGCGGAAATCCGCGAATCTGCAAAAAAAGGAAAAAAGCGGAAATCCGCGTCGATTAATATACATTTCACTTACACATAATATATTGCAAGTGTTAATATGCATATGTATATATTTGCATACATATAATACAAGTTAAAAAAATTAAAAAATTCTTACTTTATAAAAATGTGTATACTCATCCGCGAATCTGCAAAAAAAGGAAAAAAGCGGAAATCCGCGTTTCCGCGGAAATTTGGCATGCCTGCTTACAAGAACATACCAAAGCATTATGCAAAAGGTTGTTTATCCAAAATATTTTGTTAAATGATTTTCCAGATAAAAAATTGGTTCCTTAAATTTTGCCACAACTTTTGTTTCTAAAGTAAATGCCTGACAAAGCTTTACCTGTACTTACATTTAAATCACCATACATAAAATATCCACTTACATCTTTGACATCAAACACATCCACTCCATCATTATAAAGGACCAGAATTTTCATGTTCCCTTTGCCGGGCCCAAAACGAATTTTCTTGATCCATCCTCGGTGAGTTGAGATTCCTCTAAAAAAATCAACACATGAAAGCATTAGTATTCATGTCATTGGTCAAACAAAATATATAATGAAAAAAGTACTGTAATTTAGGGCTTTACTGATGCCCATTTTTAGGCTGATGGGACAATACTGATGGTTTAGCCAATTTTGTAAAAATTATCAAATATTTTTCCTGTTATATTAAGAATTTATTGTGTTTTATTTCGTACTGTGATTTCGGTCCAAACAAGAAAATATTACAAGGTGCCGTCATAGATTGTCTTGACATGTTGACAAAAACTCTGTTACTAACTTTTTTGAGTCCTTTTGCTACTGCAAATAGAAATATAAAATGTTTAGATTTGTAAAGGTTTTTTTTTCTCTGATCGAAAACATGAGATACCATCAGCATTTTGATGCTTTCCAACAGTTTAAAAAAAAATTTACCACTAAAGCCCATAAAGAGCAATAGATACACAGATACAGTTAACAATATGATTTATTCTTTATAAAGTAGAACAAATATTCAAATATTATTTATTTTGTCTTTGTTTAAAATACAACAAGAAAGTTTTGTATTAGCTGTATGTAAATAGAACAACAAAATACACATGGGACCAGGCGCGCAGCCAGGGAGGGGGCTCGGGGGGCTTGAGCCCCCCCTCTGACCGTGACAAAGTGCCCTTTTGCCAAATTAATTTGCCCAAACTTGTGTAATTTTAAAAAATAAAATAATCAAAAATGTATTTTATGACAAAAAAAGACAATTTTGCACAATATTCCTGAAAAACGAAACGTTGCTCATAACAACTTTCCAAAATGCATTAAAACGGATTGTCATGCAAACAGAGCCTGATTTCTGGCAGGGCAAATGGGACACATGCCCGCGGCACCCACTGCCATAAATTTACTTAAGAATAATATTGAAAGAAATGCGTGCCAAAAATAGTTGCCATAAAAATTTATATGAAATATAATGAAATTGAACCCAGTGCCATTGATTTTTTTTAAAGCAAGCCACAATAGTAGTTATGTTACTTATTATTTCTCTAAATTATGCCCTGGTAAAGAGAATAAAATTATGCATGTAAAATATAATATGGCATGCATGATATTATATTATATGTTTCTTATGCTCTATCTTAAGTATGCATTAAAATTTATTACAAAAATGTTAAATATAAGCAGTGTGCACACTAGTATTTAAGATAATTGTTAAAAGTTTTACACTTTTATAAATTTGATAAACGTTGTAGGGTCCCTAAATTCACTTGTGTCCTTGGCCCCATAAGTCCCAATTTTGGCACTGCATGCAAACTACTAAATAAACGGACGACGGCTTTAAAAAGTTGCCTTTGCCTGTTTCTAGGCTTCTATAACTGAAGTTCTATAACTTATTCACACTATAGACTAGTGAAAGATTTTAAACGTGTTTTTTAGGCATGGGTGCGAAAAGGCATTGGAACATTTTTCCTCTATCTTTAACTCTTTCAGTAGCAGCGATTCCATTTGCATCATCATGTTTCAGATTATAATTTTAAAAAATAATCGGGCTGACATCTATTGGGATTAATAAAAAATAATTTCTAATAGAAAAAAAGTTTGAAGATTCGAATGTTATGCTTTTTGATATCATAAATGGCTATAGATGATCAGAAAAAAAAAATCAAAAATGATGATGCCAAATTGCCATTGGGACTGAAAGTAGGAACTGAAAGGGTTAAAAAGGCAGAAGCGCTTAGTTTAAATCACGATTTTGAAATCAATGTTCTCGGAAAGGCGAAACACAAAAATTTAGGGAAATCCAACCTGCTAAACTGCCAAATCATATATCTTTATTTATTCCGTACATTGACCAAGTAATAAGTAGCTGGAGCGGAGGTTTGCAGAAGTATGATCATTTCATCAAAATTTCAGTATTTAGTTCCATGTTACTGCAATAAGGCTACTTTCGATGAAAGAAATGGTGCTGTGAAATTTTATTTCTAGTGATTGATCAGCGATTCATTCATTATTATCAGAAGTCGATCTTTGGAAAAGTATTGACGAATTTTAAAAGTTAACATCAGTGATTAAAACTTTGAGTGTTCCAATCCTGGTATCATAACCCTTTTTATTTTGAAGCCCACAAAATAAATCACTTTCAGCAAAAAATTATATTTATTATTTTGAATCATTAGTGATTATTAAGTAATAAAAAAAAAGAAAAAGTAGAAACTGTTTATCTTTTATAAATTATTTAATTGATTTATTATTTTGAATCATTAGTGATTATGAAGTAATAAAAAAAAAGAAAAAGTAGAAACTGTTTATCTTTTATAAATTATTTAATTAAAAAAAAAGGATGCTTTTGAATTTTAAATGTATCTTTTTGAACGAGGGTTTGTTTTTAACAATTGACGGAAATGGCAATGTGTAAAATTTTGCTTTTTCCTATAGCTTTTGGAGTTCATTCGATTTCTTGGCATGAACGAATTAAAGAATCGTTATTAGAAATTTCATAGTCTTATGTCAAAAAACGACGTAGATATCAGAATTTTTTGAAAACATTTCATTCCTTTCAATCTCCTTTCACAAAGTTGAATTATTTTTTGGGGGGTTTTAATAATTTTTCCTCGTGTTCCAATTCCAATGTAAGAACTATTTTTGTACCAATTATCAGAATTCCAGTTAATTCATCAACCACTCTACAGTCTTAAGTGTTCTTCCCAGTAGTCTCGTTTGTAAATTTAGCATATTAAAGTTATTTCAAACATAGCGTTTTAGAAGATCAACATTTCAAAAAATTTCTCCTGGCCCCCATAAATTTGTGTAAAAGTGCCCTTCTGAAGTTAAGCCCCCTCCTTGAAAAAATCCTGGCTGCGCGCCTGCATGGGACACACATGTATGTAAATAGAACAACAAAATACACATGGGACACACATGAGTAACCTTATAATTTTGTCAAATGAAGATGCCAATACCTGAGCGGGCATCTTACAGAACCTAATACGCAGCACCAAGTGAACACAACAGATTAAGCATGTAAAATGTTAAGATTTGAACTAGGTCTGCCTAACAACATGGAACAGTAACTTTAAAGTCAGAAGATTGAGCACTAGAAGAAGCTTTGTAGCTGAAAAAAAACTCAATTTGGACTTTGCTGTATTTATATAGCTTCACCTTGTATTACATGTGCATGTGTTCAGTGTCACTCTTACTAAATTGAAGATGTTGTGTTACTAACAAAACAGCTTGTTTTTCATCTTTAGTAGTGCAGATTACAACCTCCTCTCCCAGAAAACAGATAATTGTTTGATTATATTTGAATGTTGCATTGCAGAACTTGTTGTCTGTAACAAGAGCTTCAGAAACTCTTTGAACAGAGTACCTCTAGGTTCTAAGGCCGAATTATTACCAACTGGTCTACTCAAGTTTTGATTTCAGTATTAGTATCAGTGTTCGATGGCATACTCGAAAGAGCAACAGAGAGTGGAGAGATTTCCCACGGTTCGAAACAAAGCTCTTCTGTACCTTTAATTTATTATTTACAATACATTATTTGATATTTTCCTAGAATTATGTAAATTATAATTTCATCTATAATCTAATTTATATGTAAATATCTTTGTTCCCATTAGGGATGCACCGAATACCAAATTTGGCTGAATACCGAATATTTGGCCAAAGTGTTAGCCGAATATTTGGCCGAATAACGAATATTCGGCCTGCCTAAACAATTTTTTTTTATGTCAGATCTAAGTAAGTTGTATTTATTATTCATCAATTTTAATTCAACATAAACATGTAAATACACAATCGCACAATAATTTTAATACAATATAGCTATTAAATTTTTAATTAAAGCAACACACAATAAAGTAGTACTTGTTTGTTATTGAAACAAACCTTTTATAAAGTGTTTTGAAACTTGGTAATAAAATTACAACACGGAAACAGAAGTATGAAAACAGAGGTAGGTTGATCCGATGCAGAATGAAAATTAGAAAAAAAATCATGGCGTACAATATTGCAATACATTTACAAAATATGTTTCAGTCCACTCTCTGTTACTGTTCTTTTAAAGAGACATGTTATTTAACTTGATCATGCTATTTAACATGTTACAACTTGAGTAAAGTTTGATTTACCATTATGAACAAAAAAACCCCTTCAGAATTTGAGTCTATCAAAAAAGAAAACAAGTCCTGTTAGGGAATTTTTTGATGTTTTAGAAGATGATAACATGAAGAAATTTGAACAAATTTAAATTTCACTAATCGGCTGAATAGTAAAGCTACTTGGCAAAAGTGGCCAAATACCGAATAATAACCGAATATTATATGCATCCCTAGTTTCCATGATTCCTCACACAGTAGTATATAAGCAAGTTGCTTGTCTCCAGTTGGGTCGTACTTGTACACAGGAAATAATAAATCTTCGACTGCTATGATATCTTGTGTGCTTCTTAAGACTACACGACAGTATATATATGAATCCATACATCATTTTGTAAGTAAAGTTAAGTGCTCAAATTTTAGGTTCATTAAAAATTTGTCCATTTACAAGAAGAAAGTAATGTTCTTACTTAGAGGACTTGTCTTTTAAGTTCCAAATGTTGAGATTTCCAAGAACTCGAATTTTAGGTTCATTAAAAATTTGTCCATTTAGAAGAAGAAAGTAATGTTCTTACTTAGAGGACTTGTCTTTTAAGTTCCAAATGTTGAGATTTCCAAGTACTCGAATTTTAGGTTCATTAAAAATTTGTCCATTTAGAAGAAGAAAGTAATGTTCTTACTTAGAGGACTTGTCTTTTAAGTTCCAAATGTTGAGATTTCCATCGACATCCCCTAGCACAATGTTGTCCCCTTTCCAGGCAATGCATGTAACACTTCCCATGGCTTGCTGCAAAAAATTTCAAGAAAATAATTAAACAAAACCCTTTTTAAGGTAAACTAAATAAGTATTTTGCATTAAAAGTCAATGATTGGAGAAGTAAAATGATAAAATTATTCTTACTATACAAAACACAACTGCTAAAATGTAAATCTCCTTAGAAATGATGAAGATTAATAATGATGAAACAAATGTTGGTCAAATTTAGTTTCAATTGTGCCATAACACCTCATAATAATAAAGCTAATTTCCAACAACTGTAAGTTTAGAATACGGAATACTTTTTGACCGTGGCTTATTCGTCTTGATAATAATGTAGTGGATAAATTAGTAATTTTTTAAAAACTTAGTTTAATTTGATATCATCTGTACAAAGGTTTTTAATAGCTAGTAAATGCTTTACAGTACATTTGCTTTTTTGTACTAGTCTAAATCATTTTTAAAATAACAAATAGTATTTTCTTCACAAATGTTAAAAAAAAAAAAGACTTGCACATTTGTAGCATAGTCTAAATTAGGACAACAGCCTACTAAAACTCTGGAAGACTATTTAGGAAAAAAAATTAAAAAAAAAAGAAGTACACTTTCCATACAGAATTTTCATTTCGTCATTTCAAGTTTGTCAAATACGTACGTCTGCGGGAATGACGGTTCCGTGCTTCACAACGTTGCCTTCAACCCAAAAGTGGTAGAGCTGACCATTGGTATCAGTGAACACCAAATGCTCCTTTGTATATGGAACAGCTTTGAGAGTACTGAAAACATTAAAAATACAAAGTTCAGTTTACTTGAGAGAATATTTTTTTTAGGTAGTGCAATGTTTCATAACATGCTTTTGTTATCGATAGCTGATATTCATTTAGTTTACAAACACAAAAAAATCTGAGGGAAAAATAAGGATTGCAAAGACAGTGGAATCAATTAAATTACAATATTATATTTTAAATAAAAAACTAACTTCATAAAAATTAACATATTTTTATTAATAAATTTCAATATTTGTTTAACTTTTTATACTTCTATACTACTTTTATAAGTTTTATTTAACAATACTTGAATACACACAATTTTACAAGGGCATAAGAGCCAGAAATTTCTTTGGGGGAAAAGAGATGAATTTTTTTTTCAATAAAATTTCATAGGGTGTCACACAGGATATAAGTATTTTATAAGATTTAAAGGAGACCAAGACATATCCCCAAATCTCTTTTCTGGCTATGGCAAATTGTCTTTATATTTGCTTGAATCTGTTTTAGTTATATAAATTAAAAACCTGTCAGTGTCAGGATGAACACCAAGAGTGGAAACGTTTTTTTCTTTTCCCTTATCAAAGGAAAGATCAAAAGAGGAATGTATTTTTCTATAGTTACTTGGAGACCAATCCTAAAAAAAAAAAGACAGAAGGAATTAGTATCAGGGAGAGTAGTTTTTCAGAGTACATTTAATGTATTTAATTTACATTTAAGAGGTATGATGGCCATAGGCTAACACCCACTTGCCACTCCTTCATAGTTTATGTTTGCTAAATAAAATTATTTTGCACAAAAAATATATTTGATTGTTGCTTTAAAAATATCATCAAGTTAAAATTAAAACTAGAATTTTCATAATTTACAAAATTAAATTGTTAACCTTTCAAAGTTTGCCTACAGCCTACATAGAAATATGAAATCGATTAAAATATGAAAAGACCATAAAAAATTATAAATGCAAATAACTTTATAAATTTATATTTGTCTCAACAAAAAAATTCAAATATTGTTTACTTGATAACCTAATAAAATTTATGTGATAATAATTTTCTTAAGATAAGCATTAGATACTAGTAGTCCAATTAATAAATAAATGCAGATAAAAACAACAGTTTTAAAATAAAAACAACAGTTTTACCAAAGCAGTGACCATCGGAAAGTTCTTTGGCATGACACGCAGCAGTATAAGTTGACGCAAGTCCCATATCTCAAATGGTTCTTCTTTAAATGCAATTATCACATATTGCCTAGAAGAAATATACATCATAAATAAATCAGTTATTACAATAATGCAAATCTTGTGGGTAGATATTTGCACGATCATCAAACAGACAATGTAAATTAAACTCATTATCTATATTTTACGATATGTGACTATTTTGAAGTAACATTTCAAACTTAAGAAGGGTATTGTGTCTGGGACTCTATTTAACTTCAACTGAACTTAAAATCTTTAGATATTTGTGTAAAAAAACCTTTTTAATATCCTTATAATCAAGATTTTAAACAAAACAATAACTTTTTAACGAACTAAAATAACCTACTTTGGTGTTATTTAACACATTCTTATATTATGGATAGGCAGACAGACGAAAACAAGGTAAGAAAAAAACAATTGTATCTGATGTCCTACAATACCAAAAATTTTTTTTCTTTCTGAAATCAGTCTGTTAGTACTGAAGCTAAAACACTGACTGAAGCTAATAGTGAAGCTTGTTACACCGAGGAGTTTAGTTTAGTTTCAGTAAACAAATAAAAGAAAGTGTGAGGAACTTACCTGAGGAATGATACACGTATCATGTCAATGGGCGATTCTTCATTCCTGTCGGTCCTAAGTCCTTTGGACCTTCCCGATTGAAGGTCCGTCAAGGTCAATTCATTACGTACATGGCCCATGCTGTTTACTGTGTTTGGGTGTGAGTATGCAAGGAAGGAGGTGAGGCCAACCCACTCAATGCCCCTGGAATGTCAGAGATTTAGGTTTTAAAAAACTGAACCAATCGAACATTGCATAAATATTAAAGTTCTGTGCTTTGAAAGAAATGTTACAGTTAGAAAAAATATATAGTTAGTTTAACATAGATACTTTTACTTTCACTTTTTTCAAACTATGTAATAATAAAAATAATTTAGTTAAATGAGAATTACTGACATATTCACAATATATAGTACCTGATAGGCGAAGCATGAAGTGCATATTCTTTTTCAAGTACACCAGTTCCCATATTTATGATTTGAACACTGCCACTTGCATTTCCTGTAACCAAGAAAAAAATTAATTTTATATTTTGAAGCAAAATAAATCTGTTTATAATTATGAAAAAAATAAGTAAGAAATAATTTTTTACTAATGCTTTATTTTTTTATATTGCAAGATGGTATAAGTGCATTATAGACTATTCTAGACCAATTTTTTAAAATCAAGACTCGATCCGCAAAGTTTTACACTTACCAACAGTCAGAAGGGATCGATGCATAGACTATTTAAGGGGGTTCAGTACCCCAAAATTGGTGAAAAAATCAAAACAAAAATTATTGGCTTAAAATACTATTACAACCTTTATTAATAATGTCACAAAGTATCAAGACGATTGGAAAAATATTTTTGACATTAAAAGCCATTTTAATGTCATGGCTTCCTAAGGAAATGGGTTAACAATAAAAACTTCAAACGCATTTTTCTCAGAACTTGATTTTTTTTAACTTTGATGTACCTTTTCTCAAAAACTATGCTATGTTTTCTCGTAAACTTTTTTTAAATGATGTAATACATAGTATAGATTAATCTGAGGTTATAAATTTTAATAAAACTAAAGTGAAAAAAAATTTATGGGGCAAAAAAGTGAAAATTTTCATGATTTTTTGGGTACTTTAAAACTTATTTTATTTTAAAAAAATCAAACAGTTATTTTAAAAAAAAACTTTTGACCTCAGATTAATGTATAAGGTTGGTATAACACACACAGAAAATTTTAAGATGATCTGATCAGTAGTTATTCTGAAAAGGTACATTGCAATTGGCCAATTTAACATTACCGATATACAACATACTGAACCCCCTTAAGGAAAGTAACTGGCAAAAACATCTCCAATGACATGTTGCAGTGATGCCCGTGACATCAAATATCTAGTCATGATGGCTTGGAGGGGACCTTACCTTTTTAGACTTATTTCTATCATTACTTAGCAACTCGTTTTTCGCAACTTGTTCTAATAAAAGGAGAGGGTGTGCCATGAAGATGTTAGAATACCCTCTACTATTTTAAATGATTTTGTACAGCGATTGGACTATAAAGTAGGGTAGCTAGTTTTGAGACGGAAGGCACTGGGAGGGTATGATCTCGGAACCTGATTCATTCATCAGAGTTGAGGCTAAGAGCCTCTTTTACATAAGGAAGAAGTTGGTATGACAGTAAGACTTTATAATTTCCATCCTCATTTGGAAATTGCCCAACTATTGGACTATACAGTTAGTTAATTTACAACGCAAGACCCAAATCTTCAAAGTTTCATACTCACCAACAGCTAGGAGAGACCGGTGCATGGTCCAATTACGAAAAGTAACCGGAGGACACATCTTGATGACATGCGGCGGTGGAGCCAGTGGCATCAAATACCCGGTCATGAAGGCTCGGAACCGGACCCTTTCATCAGAGGCATTGCTCAGTAATTCATTTATTTCAAAGGAGTGGTGGTGTGACACTAAGCTATCAGAATTGATCCCATTTTTGGAAAAAAAAATTGTACAATAATTTGACTAAACAGTTGGCTAGCTAACTTAGCACAAAAAAAGGACTGTGGGCTATTAAAATAAGAACCTTTTTCTTTCATCAGAGGTGAAGCTTACCAACTGCTTTACATAAAGAAGAATTTAGAATGTCAGTACGCTTTTATAAGTTCTATTTTCGTTTAGAAAAAGTTCAACTATTGTATTATACAGTTAGATAACTTTGAACGCAAGACCCCCCATAACTTTTATACTCACCAACAGCTAGGAGAGACCGGTGCATGGTCCAATTACGAAAGGTAACCGGTGGACACATCTTGATGACATGTGGCGGTGGAGCCAGTGGCATCAAATACCCGGTCATGAAGGCTCGGAACCGGACCCTTTCATCAGAGGCATTGCTCAGTGTCTCGTTCCTGTAGAGGGCAGGGGGTATGTTGTCACAGAGGGCAGAAGCAGGGTGAAGGGCATCAGACTCAAGGGGTAGAAGGGGGTGGGCAGGGCTCTTGCCCTCTTCTGGCAGTTTGGAGGAGAGCTGCTCGTAGAGGTTGGCAGATAGGTATGGAGGGAAGCAATCGGCATATTCGTCCTGGAAGGTAATGGAAGTGCAGTTGTGAAAACTGAAGTTATGCAGTGTTAATGGGCGAAAGAGCCCTTATTGGTTATAACAACCAATTTTGAAAGTTAAATTTTTTTATCACCAATGAAATCTTTTTAAAAAATACTAAGGTAATTTTTTAAATCTTAAATGTGTGTAACAGAGTAGCTTTAATGGGAAACTAATATACTGCTTTCAATCCTACAATATATATTTAAGCAATCTGGTCTAGTTAAGAAATCCCATTAAATGATCATATGAAGTCTCATATAAATTTTTCTTTCTTTAAAATCGATATCTTATGTTCTTCAGTTTTTGGAAACACCATTTCAAACAACCTAAATCTGACTACACACATTGAGCCACCCTATACTGTCACTGGCATTTTTTTGTTCCATATTTTACTCACCAGGGATTAGTATTGTGTGCCCAGGTGACATCTAACCTCTGTTCACTAAAGTATCAAATATGGGCATACCTTAATAATCACTGATGAAAAAAGTACCTCTAATGACATTGTGGCATGACTAAAGGTTCATCTACCATTGGTTCATCTCTACATCTGACCACGTCTCTCAGAGTGTGGCCAGCAACTTACATCTTAAACTGGCCACTCATTGGGAAATTGAGTCTATTGGACAAGGTCGAGACACTTCCTAAAGTGTTTTTGTGTTGATTTTTTCCACCACAATTGGTTCCTCAAGCTAATAACCTATGTAGTGGCCATGTCATATAAGAACAGAGCACCAATGGGGTATGTGTCCGGAAGTGTAGCTTTGTCCCCAAAGCAAAACTTCCCTAATTCCCTCGCATAGAGTATCAGGAAATGACACCTGGTGCATGGCGTTCACTTCCACTGATGAGCAGGGCCAGCTTGCTCTTCCTGAAAGGATACGCAGCAATTTCCACTACACACAGAAATACTTCATGAGCCTCAGAAACTTGGACTGCCACTTCACATCATACATAGGTATCTTCAGGGTTGCACTAAAGCATTTTTGGGGGCTTTATGTACCAAATTCATACAAACACTTATATCTTATAGAGAAGCAGAAAAGCAAAAAGCACCACTTGGTACATGACGTCTACTTTTAAGAAGATGACCCAGCACGTCATAGGTCACTTTGAGGCTACTGTAGCTGGAGTTGATAATATGTCCAAGCACAAATATCCAAGCACAGAATACAACTTATTAGGTCTATTATAGGCCCTATTTTTATCAAAGACCTTATATCTTTCAGAGAAAAAAGTAGAATAAAGCGCCACCTGGTGCATGGCGGTCACTTCCAGGAAGACAACCCTCCCGTCGCTGATGAGCAGGGCCAGCTTGCTCTCCCCTACAGGACACACGGCCATGCCCATGACTCGGGCATGCTTGGTCAGCCGCAGAGACTCGGATTGGCACTGGACGTCATAGGTCACTTCAAGGTTGGCGTAGCTGGAGTTGATGCCTGTGTCCGAGCCTGAAAAGATTAGTCGGCATTAATATTGTTTTTGTTCTCAGCATTGGTAGTTTCATTAGTAGGTTTCTTTAGCCTACTTTTCTTCATTTAACATGCTAAGTGGCAGCGATTACACTTCTGTAGCAGGTTTGGGGCTCTATCCTTTGACTGGGAAAACTTCACTTATCCTTTCATTCCATAAGTGGGTTGATATAATTATGAACAAACTTGCTTTGGAACTACAAAAGGCATCGATCCTATTTACTAAAGTAAGACATTGAAACAGTGGGGATATTTGTGGCTTATCCCATTTCAACTTTAGTTCTAAACATTAGATTTTCAAAATTCTTGTTATGTTTGAAAGGTAGGACATAATTTAATTCTTCATACTTTTTTATTCATCTGTTTATCTATGCATAATATATGAATTTTTGTAACAGCAAAATAGGTTCTTTTGGAACTTCTAGTTTCAAAACCAATTGTCGAAGCTGTGAATTCACATTTGAAAGTGTTTAGAAATTTTGCATCATTCATAATATAATACGTATCTAAAAATTGTTTTAAAAATCAAAAGATTATAGTTTTGCAAGAGAAAAAAACTGAATAACATGCTCATGTCCTTCATGTAGCAGAATCCACGGTATCGTTTATCATACCATCACGACACCCACAAAACACTATACTAGAAAAATAACAGGTATTCAAGGTAAGGAATTTTTTTAATAGACAAGTTTAGCAAAGATCAAACTCACACTCATTCATGGGTGTGGCCAGAGCCATGACAGCCTTCCCCCTGTGCCGAAGTCGAAAAGAGGTGGCGCCACTTTCGTGCAATATGTAGAAGGCGTCCCTCTGCCAGCAGGAATGCACCTGCATGATGGGGGAGCCACTGAACTCGGACGAAACAATGCCCACAGTCTGGAAAATATAACATAAATAAGATTAGGCGTCTCAGTTGTTGAGAGGTTTAATGTGTCTGCCTCATAATTTCAAGGTTGCAAGTTTGAACTAAGGCTGAGTCGTCGGATTTTCTGGATGGGGAAAATCTTGGGCACGCACGTCATATGATTATGTGGCATGTAAAACACCACTTGAGTAGTCTAGTGACCTCTTAGTGACTCTGCATTTTATTAATAATTTCTTTTTAGAACAGACAAATATTAAAATGAGTTATGAGAGCAAACAATAAGATGCCGCCAAAACAACTAACTAAATGATGCTACAAGAAAAAGGAGTCTAGTTGCTTTCTTAAAAACTGATTTTAGTAAAGAAAAAATAAGTATAGTAATATTTTAAAATAAAATTATAAAAAATTTAATACCTGATTTATTTCCAAATCTAAAATGAGGACCTCTTTTGGATACAACAATAGAAGGTGGTGACGATAAGACTTGTGGTACGTAAGGCCTAGACATTCGTTTAATGTCACACCTGTTTCGCTAAAAAATTAAAAAAATAAAAAATTCACACTTTAGCTTGAATTAAAAAAATTAGATTAAGCAATGAATTTTATTTTACTAGACATATACTCTTATAAAATATTGGTATTATCTTTTTTATACACTTTTACGTTAAAATATAGTAAGAAATTATTGCAATATTAACAAACATCTACAAGCATGCAACAATATTATATAATTCACAAATAAACAAATTTCTAATTGTTTTTTTCTTGAGTCTAACTTGCATCAAATCGATAATATTGTTGCCACTCTGAGCACATAAATTTCCCATTCAATTTTACCCCACAAAAGAAGAATATATAGATTGTCATTGTGTACCTGGGTCTTTTTAACTGGAATTAACTTTTCCAGTACCTTCAAAAAAAGAAGTACAGTCAATTCCTGTTAACGAGAACTGGAAGGGAGCACCGAAACATTTTGTGTTAACCGAATTTCATGTTAACCATCGGGAATTTTTTTTACATCAAACCCGTGAATAGTTACAAAAAATAACATCTAAAAATTATCCAAATTTAATAATGTAATGCACTCATAATACAAGGATACAATTAGTAATTCAGTTAATAAAGCTCATTTGGAGTAGTACATAGTATAGAAAAATAAAGAATTATTTTAAGGAACAGAAATTAAGAACAGCAATTGAATTTAAACTAACGAATCATGAGAGATCATGATTTTCTCAGAATTAGAAGACAATATATCATTATACTGTCCATTTGTCTTTTTTTTTAACGTTCTGTCTTTTTGGTCTCTGAGGTCACAGATTTTTAACAAAAAAGTTTTTTTTAACCGATTTTCAACAGGGGGTACAGACAGACAGAGACCGCACGTCATTACCTACCTTTTCATTATTTGAATAAAAAAAAAGAAAAGTAGGCTAAAAAGAGTCAAAATTGGAAACTTTTGTTCGTGTTAAGCAGGATTTTGCCAAAAGCAATTTCGCATTTTGAGATTTTTTAGTCTTAGATTAAAGTGTTTTAGTCTGGGGAAATGCTTTCAGTTCGTGTTAAACAAGTTCAAAATTAACGAGGTTTGATTGCACTTGATAAATGACAGTGATTGCGCCCTCTAGAAGGGAGAGTGTAGGCTTTATAGCCCATTACCCAGCTTGCCAGAAGAGACAGTCACAAGAGACACACAAAGAAGGACGACACAAACACATAGACAAATAACAACATTTATTGACGGACACAAACATCCGTGCCTGACCGAAATTCGAACCCGACCCCAGCAGCTCCAAAGGCCAGCATCCTAACGATTGAGCCACCGGTTCATCCTTTGATTGTACTTACCTAGCCTTGGAATCTGCTTTAGCCAGCAGCCACATTCTTTTGGTGAGAGTATTACGAGTACTGGTGGCATTCTGCTGTGGAGGGGAGGCGGCCGAAGGGTTCGAGATGTAGAACTTGCGTCCATTGCTGGAAGGGGACTTGTGCACACTAAAGTCATCCACAAACAGAATGCAGTCGGAAGCAAGGACTAGGATAAACAACATATCAAAACATAAGACAAGTTCAGAGACTTATATATACAAGTTGAAGGTTAACTTGCATATATAGTTGTGATGCTTTGTTTTTAATTACAAGATAGTTTTTTTTTACATAACCAAAAATATAAACTAAACTAAATTCCTCAGCGCAACAGCCCATTAGTGGACCAAGGCCTTCCGTGCCCCTTTCAGCTTTCGTGACCTAGGGCTCTGGGATGCTAGGCATATGTCCAGGTAAGGTGGTCAACATAATATGTATTAATTGTTATTTAAGGTCAATTTTTTTATACATTAAAATTCTACTTGAGTTACTATATAACTATCTTAATTTTTCCAAAGAAGACAGCAATAGAAAACTTTTGCTAAGGCTTAAGAAAGTAGAACTTTTTTTCTTCCTAAACTTACATTGATGGTCCAATAATCTTCTTCAAGTGATGTCTATATTTTATATATAAAGTCAATATCTTATATATAAGTCTATATCTTATATATAGGTATATACCTTATATATATGGTCTACATTTTATATATAAAGTCTATATCTTATATTAGTAGGTGGCATCAGGGCATTAGACTAAAATGACCAACACCAGCTTTATCGACATAGAGTAACTTTAAAGTTTATTTTTAACCACACAATCAGTAAATAACATGGCAGAGGTAAAAGACCAAATTAAATCTGCAGACCAATTATTCACCGACTGGGCCCAAGGTAAGAATTGAAACTTCTCCTTACTGCTAAAAAAAACCCAGTAATTTCTTGAATAAGAAAAAGTTATTTTTTCAGGTAGGCAGGAAGGTTTGAAATATCGTCGCACTAGAGCTACAAGAGGGCTATAGGCGACGGGCGTCGTAATTTAGAACCACCGTTAAGTGATGAGCCGACACCTGAGTAGGCACAGAACACAACAGTTGTGGCCAACATCGTACGCAGCATTGGGACTTTGGAGTATATTTAACATGCACTCGGGTATTACTAGGGGTATACACAGGGTATTATTCGGACATTTTTTGGCTGCACGGTTCTTTTTTCAGACTTACATGTGATGTTGTTCCCCGCAAAAGGATCGAATGCAAATGAAAGGATGGTCTCTGTGTAGGACTTTTTCCACACCTTGCTTCCAGTTTCAGTGTTCCACAGGACAATGGAGTAGGGGGGATGCAGGGCAAGCAGCAGATTCTGGCAGGAGTCCCGCCCGGAGATCCACTCTATGTCTAAGGAGTACAGGGTCAATTATAGAACAAATATAAAATAGGAACAGATCTATTAAATTTCTAATAAGTGCAGGGTTTTTAATGGTCCTCATTCAATATGTTAAAGGGCTCTGAATATACAGAACAAATATTTAAATAAAAGGCACAGATTCATTTAATAGATAAAATTTATAGGGTTTTAATGGTTAAGAAAAAATATGTTAAAAAGTACAAGGTCTGAAATAAACAGAACCAATATTTAAATAAAAGATACAGATCTATTTAATAAAAGAAATGTAAAGTATTTTAATGATACCATGCATTAAAATTATAGGTTCTAAGGTACAGATAGAATATCTATATGTATATATATATTTCTTAAAAACACAATACATTTAGTTTGATTAATTAGACTAACACTATAAAAAAAAAGAATAAATTTGTTAAAATTATACATGTGTTGCTGGAAAAATCTAAGTCCTTTGACGTGTTTATGCATTTATACCTCAGGTGGCCGGGACAGCCTAGTCAGTAAGGTTAGTTTGGTTTGGTTTGAATTATCGTCGCACTAGAGCTACACGAGGGCTATTGGCGACGGGCGTCGTATTTTAGAACCACAGTCAGGTGACGAGCCGCACCTGAATAGGCACCCAACGCAACCGTTAAGGGCGACATCGTACGCAGCGTTAGGACTTTGAAGGATATTTAATGTGCACTCCCTTACACGGGGTATTATTCGTCGGACATTTTGGCTGCACGGGCCGTTTATAGGTCGGCAGCTATTTTGGCGATGCCCGGACCCGAACCTGGGACCTTCCGCATGCTAAGCGAGCGCTTAACCGACTGGGCTCCCCAGCCCCTCAGTAAGGTTAGACTGACATCCCTAAGGTTGCGAGTTCAAGCCCCGCTGACTTCCGAAGACCCCAGAGTATGCCAATAGTGACTGTTGCATATTAAATCCGCCGTGGCCACAAAGTCTTCTTGGTTCCCATACCAAATCAATACCTCTGGGGGTGACAAGTCAATTCTGGGGATCTTTAAGTTGGCCTCCGTTTCTAAAAATTAGATGTATATGTTTATGTGTGTGTGTGTGTCGCGTCTGTCTTGCTTGATGGAGGTTTATAAGCTGGTCTCTGACCAAGCACACAAACCTGGAATATATACGACTACCAACCCTCCCTCGGGTGGTTAAGTTAATAAAAGAAAGAAAATAGGCAAAAGGGCCCACCTGTTATGGGTTTCCCAACCTCAAAAAAGGAATTCAGGGCTTTTGCTTCCTTGGCATCCCACACCACTATGAGCCCACTTGTATCCAAGGAGACCAGCCGCAGAGCATAGGGATGCAGGAGGTCATGGTAAAAGTTCTCACTGGCCCACTTCACCTGCCGAAACATTCGAATTCATAAAAAATTCAGCCAAATTAATCTCTTAAGACCCAAGCAAATTCCTACACATATTCTTAATCCAAACATACTTTTCACACAAATATATGCTATAAAGCAAGTTTTGCAAAGAAATGTTTAAAAAATTATGTTTTATAGTTACAAGGAACACGCCTTAAACTCAAAAAATACACATTTTTTGTGCTATCAATGCAGCAGAAAGGCTGTATTACTTATTTGTAGTTAACAGATTAGTTTAACATTCTTTTTAATGCAAAATGTCTTAAAAATTAACTAAGAAAAAGAACGTTTCGAAAAGTTTGAAAAAAAAATTTAAATTATTTTTTTAAGAACTCTAATACTGTATTGACCGTCATTCAACTTCATTATTTTATAGAAATAAATGACTGATACCTGTAATCAAAGGCTGAAAACTGATATTTGGATCTTCTTTTATCGGACCAGGTTAAATTAGTAACTAATTAACAAGTTAATTGTTAGTGGGGAAGTTTCAAAAAATTTCCCCATACAGAGATGCCAAATCACAAGAGGTTAATTGTACAAATTTCTTAGCTACAGGGTTCACACAATGCAAATTTACAAATTTATGGCTTTTAGGATTTATTCAGGGCCACACATAATTTTTTTATGGCTAAGTAGGGGTTATACCCCCTCAATTTATGATTGGATTTTAGTTTTCATATTTCTGGCTACATTATAAAGTCAATTTTTAGTTGGGACAAAAGAGTTGTATCAACCCCTTTATAAAAATAGGAAAAAAACAAAAAGCTAAATTTTGGCCTTTATAGTATCAAAATTTGGCATCTTTTGAATCTTTTCATTTAATTAACTTCAACACCAGTAGAAATTACTACCGATTCCAACCTTTCAAGCATTACTATACCATGACAATAAATGCGATGTGTGATGTCAATATTAGTTACTTTAAATAAAAATAAAAGTTGGGTGTAAAATAAAAAAAAACATAATTACCTTTACAACATCACTGGCATGTTTGACAAGGGTTTGAAAAATCTAAAAAAAATAAAAGCAAAAATATTTTAGAACTTCTATCAAAACATACAATACATTTTTGCATGCATCCAAGTGTATCTAAATAGACCGATAAACATAGAAGAATGCATATTTTTAAACAATGGTAGTACATAGAGCTTAAAAATTTTTATACAGAATAAACGACAACAGTAATAAAAGGATTAACAATGTTTGTATTGGGTATTACAGAATTTATTGATTTTTCAGGTATTATTACTTATTGTATTATTTTAAATCTATTTTTAAAATGTTGCCCTCATTCCTTTTAAAAGTGCATTTTAACTAAGATATTTCTCCAAACAAGTATTTAAATGTTATTGCAAAATAAAAAATCATTAAATTACCTTAATATTTTGTGTGTCAACGATAACAACATGATTGTGGCAACCATAGGCAATAAAGGATTGCCATCCCCTGAAAATAGAGAAAGAGGTTAGGTTAGGTTAGGTTTGAATTATCGTCGCACTAGAGTTACACGAGGGCTATTGGCGACGGGCGTTGAATTTTAGAACCACAGTCAGGTGACGATCCATCACCTGAATAGGCACCCAACGCAAACATTAAGGGCGACATCGTACGCAGCGTTAGGACCTTAAAGGATATTTAACGTGCAGTCCTTTACACAGGGTATTATTAGTTGGAGTATTAAGTCAATCTCACCCCTTCTACTAAATGAACCCGTCCTGCGTGACGGCTGCGCCCTCTGTAATGTGACGTAACTGTAATTGTATAAAGTACTTTTAGAATGATTAAGCTTCGCCTGTGTCTCGTACATGTTATTGTGTTCGTGTGTAGTAGTATGATAATTTCCTAAATGTTTAACTAATAAAGCCATTTAACATTGTCTGTCTGTGCTAAACTGTATTTATTCCACTAATCTAATATTATTCGTCGGACATTTTTGGCTGCACGGGCCGTTTATAGGTCGGCAGCTATTTTGGCGATGCACGGACCTGAACCTGGGACCTTCTGAATGCTAAGTGAGTGCTTAACCGAATGGGCTCCCCAGTCCCCAAAATAGAGAAAGAGATCTACAGTAAAAGCTTCATTGTTTGGCATTAAAATCATTTAAATTTTCAACTAACTAATAATCTATATGATATTAATTCCTTGAAAGAGAGTGCAGCCTAGAAAGTTTATACAGGGTGTCCGTAAAAGAATGTGCAAAGTTTCAAATTGTAATAGTATCAGATGTAATCATACAACAGTTGTGGTTGAAGGTGACAAATAAAGAATAACTTCAACAGTTTCAGATAGGCGCATGCGCTTGTACCGCTACATTGTTTTCACAGTTGCACAGGCTGTTGCTTCCATTACTTTGGATTGGCTGCAGACAGTATGGGAATAATTGCATTTTCGTTTGGATGTGTGCCGTATCACTAAAGGCACACACATCGAGCACTTATAGGAAAAACTAGGTTAGTTTTCCTTCAATTTCATGCATTATTAGCTTTTTTAGTATAATATAAACTCCTGTAATATACCATTAAAACTCAGACATTCTTTACGGAAACCCGCATATTTAAACAATTAACACCAGTAATTTAATAAGCTACATACAATATGGACAGACAAAGGGCAACATATAAATAGAATGTATATTTACTTTATAGAAGTATGGTTAATGATTGTCAGAGAACTGCCAAATTAGAAGAAAAGTGCGACCAGTTTCTAGGAATTAAATTTAAAAAATAGAGAGGCAGGCAGCATCCTATTTCATGGTCATCAACTTTACCAGCTAGGTGACAGCTCTAAAATTAGATTTTCCAAGAGCCATCTTAGCTCCAATTTATTTTTCTCGATAACGCTAAAACCTACCTTAACCTGCATTTAGATGCACGTATGCAACATTAGTTTTACATCCTCGTATATGGTTTAATGAACGTAATCATCAAAAATAAATTACCCCGCTTTAAAAATTCGCCATTTTTGCAACCTGTTACGCCTAAGGTAGGATTTAACCAATGATTGCCGAAATTTGGCAAATGACAAGTGTAAGCATGCTACCAATATTCAATTAATAAAAAAGTAGAGGCGTTACCATTGGATGAATTGCGCATAGATATACTTTAAAACACATCTTACCAATCAAATGCTCCTTTATTTGTCACAGATAACACACCAGGAATAGTTCTAGGTGAAGCTCGATTTACAATGACAGGAGTCGTTTTTTCTTCTTTAGAAGAATCTAAGCTAACTGACATTGTAACTATATAATTATCTTTTCAAATATTGATAAAAGACGTTGTCTTATATTTTCCCATTAGTTCCTAATATTCCATAGTTATTAAGCATAAGCACGTTTGAATATGTAAACAATCTTGGAATGTAAGTACATCAACATTTAGGTGCGTCCTCAATCATGGTAAGTATATTATCGTTAGAATAATATGAAAAGTATATATTTTTAAAGGCGCCTTTTACTATTTTTGAGCAAAAGACTCAACAACATATAAATTGTAATTTGAAAACAAGAAGTTAGATTGGTTAATGTGGTTTGGGTTTTTGTTTTAGGTGTAGAACGTTTCCGACTGTCTGATTCTACCCTTCATAAGATAAGTATTTTTTTATAACACAGCCAAATGTGCTTTGTAACATAAAAAACCCCCGCAGAGCACGTAGAAACCAACGCAACTTCGAGCAACATCGTACGTTAAATTAGTTTGAATATTGTCGCACTAGAGCTACACGAGGGGAGGGCTATTGGTGAAGGGTGCCATATTTTAGAACCACAGTCAAGTGACCAACTAACACCTGAGTAGCCACTCAACGCAATCGTTAAGGGCGGCATCGAACGGAGCGTTAGGACTTTGAAGAATATTTAACGTGCACTCCCTCCACACGGGGTATCATTCGTCGGACATTTTTTTTTTTGGCTGCGTGGGCCGTTTATAGGTCGACAGTTATTTTGGCGATGCGCGGACCCGTGAAACACACAAAAATAAAATGATTCCCCCTAAAGGCAAGCCTAATAAATTATCTCATCTACACAGGTGAAAAACCTTGTGCGTGGAGAAAAAAAAATCCCAGGTTGTTTCAATGAGGTACAAGATTAGATAAGTTGACGCAGTAAAACTTAAAACTTCACTACTGAGTACTGACCACCTCTATTAAGCAACCATCTCCGCAAACAGAAATTTTTTTAAGGCACAGTTCCCCTCATACATTTAATGTTCAGGTTAAACTCGAATGTAACAGACCATACCACAGCGTTATAACCGGATTTAAGATCTCATTCCGGAGTCACTTTACAAAAAATTAAATCTCTGCTTTCTGCCTCTGCTGTTATTCTTTGACTCTTCCCATCCTTTGAATAGCCCTCAAATATTGTTTACTTTGAAACCTCCAACAACTTGAAATGAAAGTGAGAACAACAAATTCAGCCCTGTTGCTGTCAAGAGAATTATTTTGAAGCAGCCTTCTGTGAATCGTCAATAGGAAGCTTCTTTCCTTCATTTATCAGCAGTTAACAATTGCAAGATAGGGTGATATAAAGCATGTAGACATCCCTGACCTAGGTAACACATTTCTAAAAAGGTTTTACAAAGTAACACATTTCTAAAAAAGTGTGGGGTCTATCGTTGATGGCAAAGAATCAAGAATTTCACAGAATGGGGGAAGAGCAGTGCAAAGTCATGTGGAAGGACAAACTCTATTGATCGGCCTTGTTTTTGAATATAAAATAAATAAAATGATGAAGATTGCAAATTTTTCATAATTTTTACTACTGAACCATTGTTCATATAATCGATTTGAACTTTTAAGCAGCTCCACTATCCAGAAGCTTTATTGTATAAAATACTAAACTGAAGCACAATGGGTTATCCGTCACACACAACATACGATTAAGACTCAGTTAAAGTTATATTTGAAACTTAGCTTGCAAAAATGAAAAATTAGGCAAGAATACTCTAAATATTCAAGCCTATGCAGGAATTATTAAACAAATTTATGTATTAAGCCTGGTAATAAAGGATTTTTCACAATTTTCTGGGCACTAATGTTCCAATTGCAGGATCAAAAGAAAAAAAAAACTTTTTGACAAAATATTAAAGGCCATTGTGTGAACAAATTAGGAGAGTTCAGTTGGTCTGGAAGAGGTATTGTATCAATGGCTTCAGAATAAAAAAAAAAAAAAGCTTTGAAAACACCTGGAACATAACCTTCTTCTGTCCACTTATATTTAACTTTGAGAATCGTGAGAAATTTAATTGTTATTTGTATAGAAGTTTAGCTGGAATGAATACAAAATTCATGCAATTTCATTGATTAGTAATCGAATGAAACTTTTCAAATCAAGACCATCCCTTATATCACAGATGTTTCAAACATTTACAGTTTATCCAGTAGAAATCTTTGTAATAAGATAACCGCTACTGTATTAGTGCTTTACAATGTAACAGCAATTGATAAAAAAAATTAAATGAACAAAAAATATGCTCAATTTATTTGAAAATATACAAATGAATTATTTAAAAACATGTCATGACTGATTCTACGAATGAAAATCTCTCTAAGAGCTACGCCACAATACAAGAAGAACTTGCAGAGTCATTTGGTTCCGTTTCTTCAGGAACGGCATCAGATGAGGTTTCGGTTGGAGATTCCTTTCCACAATCCTCAGAGTTCTGCGATTTATCGCTTGCAGTTTCTAATGGTTCAGAGTCAACTTTAAGATTAGTAGTTTGTTTCACAGTATCTTCAACAACAGAATCGTTTGAAGCACTAATTGTACAATTGTCCTTTGTATCACCATCAACTTGTTCCATTTCACTGTCTGAAAGATCACCGATGGCTTGCAAAATGTACAACGAAATGTCCTCGCACTCTTTATTTTTAGCTGTCGAGCGAGTTTTTAATTTGCCAGTTTTCATTTTACAAATGCACTTTTTAGCTTTTAGTTTTCGTTTTTGAATCTTTCCTTGGGTTGGATCGAAGTGAAGATATCGTCTGTACTTCCTGACAGATGTCAAGATATCAGTCCCGTTTTTGGCCTTTCGAGGTTCCTCGAAGATAGTTTCCAAGTTCTGTTCTTTCGGTGGAACGAAGTTCTTGTTTTGGTATAGTTCCTCTACGGTTAGTTTCTTGTTGGGTTTTTTCTTTGTTTCTGTCATTATTCGCCTTGATTTGACAGGGGTCTCTTCGGTTATTAAGTGCTTTAAACACTTAAGTAATTAGAAATATCAAGAAGACACCATGGCGTTTTTAATTTTGAAAGATGTTAACAAAATTAACAAAACAAACAAGAAATATTTTGAAAACGTTGCCAGTTGCCAATTATAAGAAACAATAGCATTTGGTTTGGTTGAAAACTACGATCTACTGTTATACACTTAAAATTTGCAGGCCTTCACCAACTAAGATGCTAAGAAAGAAAAAAAGAAAATATATTTTATAACAAATATTTAATATTAACATATTTTTATTGAATTATTTTCATCTGTTAATTAAAAAAAAAAAAAAACCAAACATTTTTTGTAAAACAAAAACTTTTACTTCAATTTGCTATTTGTAAACAGTTGGTAGAAAACGAAAGTATCAGAACATCAATGTCAAATTGTTTAAATCTTGAGTGTTCAAAATTAGTGTCACTTTTCAAGTCTTGTGCCAAACATGGATTCTATACTAAATTATAA
Organism: Hylyphantes graminicola; assembly: GCA_023701765.1. Lineage (NCBI taxonomy): Eukaryota > Metazoa > Arthropoda > Arachnida > Araneae > Linyphiidae > Hylyphantes > Hylyphantes graminicola. The sequence continues at coordinate 9,026,418 of CM043121.1, read as the reverse complement.
GAAATGTGAAGATGATGATTTTTACAAACTGTTAGGTTGTGATGAATCTGCTACGGTAAGTAGGTTTTTAATTTTTAAATGATCTGTAGAGAAATGCCTATATCAATTGGCAATTTTATTGGGGTCGCCTTTTACTTTTTTTTTTTAGTAAAATCAACTTGGGATTTGATATAAAATGAAGTATTTTTTACAGTTTTGCATTCTGCATTTGTATAATACTCTTGGTTTCTTTGACCTTTCAAAATTCCACCATATGCTTAAGTTGCGTAATAGTCAATTATTCGTCCTTCCCTTGTTATTAAACTATCTCTCTCTCTCTATTTTTTTAAACAAGGTTAGATAGTGTAATGGTTTTTAAATTATTTTAGTTTAGATCGTAGTTTCAGAATATATATATCTTTGTGTCCTACTTTTTATAGTTTTTGTCAAATATGTCTTATCTTTCCTGTTGTCCATTGATGGTTTTTCAGGTCGAGCAGATTTTGACGGAGTACAAAGCTCTCTCATTGCAATGTCACCCTGACAAGAAACCGGACGATCCAGAAGCTGGTCTGTTGCAACATTTGTCAGGCTTATCCATTTAGTATTATTTTAATCACATAGTGTTTAATTCTCTAAGAAATAAGCTAATTGGATGAAACGTAAACTTGTTTTCACTGTATGTGGTTCAAAGTATTTTTTAAATAAAAATGTAATATATTTTTTTAATTATGGCAGATGGTCATACATAATTCCGCCTCATTAAAAAAAATTAACTTAGAAAAATTCTAAAATTTTAAAAAGTTAAAGCAAAAATATTTTTGTTGCTGGAAAACCTGACAGTCAGGTGCCAGGTTCATATGTCTGTATCCCTCAGGTGGTTAACATTTAAGAACTATAAGCTTTTGTATAAATAAAAATTCCATGGTGCAACAGCCCATTACTGGGCCAAGGCCTGCCATGATCATTACAGCTTTCGTAACCTAGGGCTCTAGGGTGCTAGCCATGTGTCCCGGTAAGGTGGTCAGTCTCGCATGCGGTTTTGTAGTAAAATTTTTAATAGCACCTCGTAGTTGTTTATGGCATATTGAGGTGGTGTGTTGAACCCAGCACACAGTATTCACAAAGTTGCTGTTAATAGGTTAGTTTAGATTTTATTTGTAAATTGAAGGAATACATGCCTCCCTTTCGATCCACAGATTATTGATAGTCCAAATAAAAAGCTTTTGTTAAAAAAATATTTGTTTAATTTATTATTTCACCTAAAGAAAATGTATTAAATTGTACATTATGCAATTTATAATTTAAAATTAAATTTCATTAAAAATAGCAGTCATGCAGAGTGGATAGCAGAGACTGGCTTAAAAAAAAAATATATATATATATACTTTACTAATTCAAAAGTTTTGTTTTTAAATAGTATTAAGATTTTGATGTTCCTCGCTATCATGGTAAATTTAACTTTAATTATTTGTATTCTTCAAAAACAATACTATTGTTTGGAGCATGTATGTCCTTGCTTATTGAATAATTTAACTATTGTAAAAGTGTTTGTGTGAAAGTTTTTACTAAAACTATTACTATTGTTTTTAACTGGATTTCGTAGTTACTTAAGATATTTCCCCATTATTACTCTCTCTTTTCAGTCACTAGATTCCAAAAAATTCAGAAGGCCAAAGAAATTCTGACAAACCCTGAGACTCGCAGCTTGTATGACAAATGGCGTGCATGTGGCTTTTGCATGCCTTTCGAGAAGTTCCTCAATCTCAACAAAGCTTCCCATACAGTAGGTTGCAACTGCTGTACACATATTATATCATTATCTATAAACATTGATTCATTTCTAAATAAGTAGCTTACACAATTTCAAAATAGCTTTCTATAAGATAACTGTAACAAGGTTAAGATCTAATCTAAAAGAAATGTGAATATTTCAAAATTCCTTTGTTAAAAGTCTAACCATAAAATTTGAGAATACCTTGCATTGAATAAAAAAATTACTTTGTAACAATTTGTTGAAAAAAATAATGTATGATTGATAAATAATCTCTTTCTTAGGAAATATTAAAAAAAATTAAATTTACTTATGTGTGCTGCTTTTTGAAATATAGATTTTGGTTAAATACAAACTTTTATTTTCTTATAGTCAATGCACTGGGCCTCCAAGAAGCAGAAGGATTTGATGTTGGAAAACCCCTGTGTTGCCAATGAATCTAATAAATGTTCTTTTGGTTATGGTAAATATAAAACCTTAACATTACATGTATAATAAAAACTTTAGCACGGATCTTACCATAATTTTATTAATAATTGTTAATGTAAAATGCATTTTATGATTTAACTCTCTGAAGGATACGCAAATCGATGAAAGTGTAAAATTGTTTTTACTCTTGAGATTATAATTCAAATTTTAAACTGAAGATTTACTTCCTTCAGTTTTTTTTAATTATCTTACTGCAGCAGATGCTTGTAAATGACTCATCCATTTTTAATTTAAAAAAAAAGTAAGCAAAATTTTAACTCTTAAAATTTTTAAAAAAGTACATTTGGTGAGCTGGAATACTTTATGGCCAGTTGGCTGTTTTACATGTCGATATACCTCAGAGGTTTAAGTATCTCTAAATAATTTTCATGCATACCAATAACGTTATTAATGCATTTTCTACCACATCAGAGTTCAACCTTAACTCTTTCAAATAACAGGTTTAAACTAAACTCCTTGGTCCAACAGCCCGTTTACCTTAGTGGGCCAAGGCCTGCTGTGCCCATTTTATCCTATGTGACCAAGGGCTCTGGGGTACTAGGTATAAGTCCTAGTTGTAACTTTACAAAGAACCCCCCTGTGTTTAGTTCCCAAGCATGCTTGGTCCTCTTTTTATCTACCCACTTAAGGGGTGAAAGGATGAGTCAACCTCTCCCAATCTGGGACTTTATCCCCGTACCTGTGGCATGGCAATGCAAAGCACCATCACTAAGCGTCTGAGCCTCAAAAACTCTCAACCACATAAACTGTTTCAAATAACAGGTTTAAATCATACTTAGTTAAAAATAAACTTTTAGTTTCGTATAGTTATTATAAATGCATTTTTATAATTATAATAATTTCTTACCATTCTATCACTAAGCAGGTGCTTTTTTTTTTGTTTAAGTTCTAACTGATTCGTTCTTAAATGATTTTAAATATTTTTTCCAGAGTCGCGTATGGAACAGAAAGCATCTTGGCAAAGTGATCCTGGAAATGATGTTCTCAAGAGGTTCCGCAATTATGAAATATAATGTCCATGTTTTCACAGCTCTTTACTATTTCTTGTTTTATTTTTTTAATTAGTTTTTTTTCCGAAGTAACACTGTAATCCTTTCTTTTATTGGTTTTCATGGCCAATCACACATGTTTAGAAAAAGTTAATTTTAATTGAAATTTAATTTTTTTTTGTTAGTAGATACTTTTCTTACTTTGACTATGTTGTGGAAATTTGAAAAGGTATCCCAAAAGAATAATGGATTGCATTTTAGGGTCTATTTTTAAAATTTCCACCTTGTATGGCATTAAAGAAGTTTTATTCGACAACATAGTTTTTTTATAGTCTGAAAACTTTTTCCGAAGATAACAACTTTACACTATGAATACATATTAGTAGTGTGTGGTTAAAAAAATATAATTTCGTATAACACTCTACTCTTTGTAGACATTTATATCTTTCAATGAGTATATATTTTTTAAAGATGTGATCAGTTTTGTTAAATACCTATTATTCTCAAAATTAGATGCTCTTTATTTTTTTAATGTACTATATTTATATAAAATCTCTTATGTTTTATTTGTAATGAAAACTTTTTATTACTATATTTTTAATCGTTTTGTTTGCTATATGTATTTATGAATTTCAGTTTTAGATTCTACATTTACACTACGTTTCTTACGTGAAAAGTGAAAGTTTTAATGAAGGTTATGTCTGTCTGTCGGCTGCTGCCCACTTTCATAGAACACAAGTAAAGTGTTATCTGTAAAAAAATTCAGCTTGTTAAAACTAAAGTCTTTGAAATTCTATCATTAATATTACATATTTATTCTTCAAAATATAATTAAATTTAGAAAATGATAAAGAATAATTATTAATTTTTTAAAAAATTATATTGTTTTGAAATAAAACAAATGAAACTCAACTCCAACTTTAGCATGTAAATGTTTAATATTAAATTTAATGCTATGTTTGGCACTGTTGCCCATGTTGAGCACAAATGTTGTGTGGAAGCGGTTAAATGACAGATTCCATTACAAATATAAATGTTTATGTTTTGTACTAAAGTGGTAATATTTGTAATGCATTTTATTGGATAATTTTTAAAAACTTTTTTCTCTTACATTATATTTATAACTCATTTTTAAGAAACATTATTTTTTATAATTGTGAACATACTCTTATGCATTTTGTGAAGATAAATAATTTAAATTTATAATTTGTAATTTTTCTATATATTTTAAAATTTGTTTCTGTTTATTAACTTTATTACTTTGTATGCATGGTTTGGGGAAATAATTCAATGTGTCAAGTTTCCATGATTTCTATATCTCATTTCTAATTTAAAAATAATAATTTTTTAATAACATGAAACAAAAATTTAATCAAACGTTTGTTATGTTTGATTAAAAATTGCTACATATTTTTTTAATTTCGTCTTTTTTTTAATTGGAATTATTCGCATCTCAATTAGAAATCATTTGTATTTTTGTAGTATGGCAGCTAATCTGTAAAGCCAAAAATATATTTTAAAATTTTATTTAGCAGTATTTTTTTTAATTTGTGACTGCTATTGTTTAAAATACGCAGAATATTCTTTTTTAATATTGACTTTTTGTATCAAGATACAGATAGTTTGTGCATTTAAACTATGTAATTGTTATTTGTATCAGATTTTATTTTTTGTTTATGAAAAGGCAACAAACTACAGCATTTTGTTAAATTGACATAAGATTTTTTGATATGGTTTTACTATTTTAATATATTGTAACCTATTAACTGATTAAAATATACTTGATATTTAAAATTTTATAACAAGACCTTTGAATAAATTAGTTTGTTTGATATAAAAAACCACAAAAAAATTATTTATTGTAACAAATTGTATGTGTGTATTTAGGTTAACGTGTGCCAATAACTCATTTTTATGCTGTCATATTCACTAACTGCCAACGTTTAAATCCATCTTTTGTCAATCATGAGGCTTGCGTATATGATCAATTAAATCTAAAATATGCCAATAAAGCTCATGAAAATTATTTTTATTAATTTGAAAATAAGGTTTTCAATTGGTATTGGCCTATTTTTAGACAATGGTATTTAATCTTTTTTGTGTAAATAATGTTTGAAGTTTAAATGCAAGAGTTATGCTATTTATGAAATATTAAGTATTAAAATATTATTTCTTCTTGTTGAACATTTTTTATTGAGGTTATTGTATAGTTTATGAAAACAATATATATATGTTTAAAAAAAATATTAGTATTTACTTTTTTGTCTTTTGTTTTTAAGTAATTTTTGTATATTTCTTAAATAAATATGAATGTTAATCAAAAAGATCATTTTTTATGTATTTATTACTATAGATGTATTATCACAAATAATATACTTGTATCCTGAAAGCTTCTCAGAAACTAGGAGTAAATTATTTTGTTTTAGTACTCAGGATACAGAAACTGGGTGCATTTTTATATCCAAAAAAATACTTTAAACGCCATCTGAATTTTGAAGTTAACTCATTTCAATCCAATATATAAACAATGTAGTACACATTTGAAATACCTTTATTTTAATTTGCTTTGGGACTCGTATATGACGAAATGTCTTTTGACTTAAGCCCCCATTAAAAATGGGTTAAGTACTTTTCCTGTTCTCACACTTTTGTTGCATTTAAAAGTTACAGAAATGAAGTGTCATACTTAATTAAGAAGATTAGTCAAAAATGTGCCTCGTAAGAAATATTTATTTGCAACCTTTATTTTCATATTGCATTTTAAATGTAAAAGTCAGTAAATTATTATAATTAAGTCAGCCCTATCGCTTTATTATCTATTTCAGGACAACTACACTAGAGATTCCTTTGGGGCATTATTTAAATAATAATAATAATAATAATAATAATAATATACTAAAACAAAATCAAAAATTGTGCAAGCGGAAGACAAAAGAAAAGAATAAGTTATTCAGTACATAAATACACAAAGAGGAAAATCTGGACAACCAGCCCTCGAAAAGAAAAAAAAAATGTACAAATTTCAGCAGCGACTAAAAGAAATGTTCGACATCAGTGATATTAATATTCATTACAAAGATTTTAAATTTTTCTTAAAGATTCTAAGAATGTATGAATTCTAGATATGATCTGGTAATAAATTAAAGAATTTAGGAGCTAAATATTGGAAGTTTTTTCTGAAATTTTTTTTTATAGGGTCTTGGAATTTTAAATAAATTATTGGGTCTAACATCTTTGACAATTAAGAAGCCCAATGTTACTGTTGAATTCCTAATTAAAATTTGTAATTGTAATTCTTTTCCTTGGTTTAACTACTCTAAAATATATCTTGATTTTATATTGAAGGGGGGGGGGGGTGGAGGTGTAGGTTAAAAATATACATTTTCCCGCTATACATTTAATTTCTTTAGACTTTATCTTTGAAATATTATCTTGAGATGATCTCTAATTATTTTTATTTGGTTTTTAGAATCGGGCAACACCATTCATTCAGATTCTTGTTCTTAAATTAATTTTGTTTCAGCTGTTAGAATTCACTCATAAAAACTTTGTTCCATTTATTTTATAAAACATGTGCTCTAAAATTGTGTGAAAATACTTAACCGAATCAAACCTGGAAAACTATCAATCATTTCCAGAAATAAGCAATGAAGATTATTTTGTAAAGTTCAGTGCTATCTGTATAGTTTTTTTTTTTACAGCAGCCTCATTTTAATAGTAGAGGACCTTTTAATTAAATATTCTTTTGATTAAATATTCCATTATTCTACTATAATTATCTCTAAAAGCTAGCTTTTCTAAAAAAAAGGTGAAGAGGAATATTAGGGATGATTTGGTTTCAATTTGATCTTTATATTAAGGATTTTTGATTTCATTATATTCTTAAATTTGAGATACCCCCATTTTCCCCCACCCTGGGGGAAAATGAAGGTATGAAACTATGGTCTCTAAATTGCCAGATATTAGAGCATGTAGTGGGAAAAAATTAAAAATATCGATATATTTAAAATTTAAACAGTTCAAAAGCATATTATATCCAAAAAAATTCCATAAAAATTAGTTAAAAAGTAGGTTTCTAATGAGTGGAAAAAAAAATGTTTAATTTTATCCCCATATCCCCCCCCCCCCCTCCATCGGTATTTTTGTGCCCTGCCTACTTTCCCATTCCGAGCAAACAAATACCACAGTGTGAAGTATCAAATTGTATCTAATGAACAAGCTGTACGTACAATCATAAATTGGTTGAAAATCTATGTATACCGCTTCATGTGTATTTTATATGAAAAAAAAACATTAATAGCCACTTAAACTTTAATGGAATTGTTTATTAATAATTTATTTTAATCTCAAAAATCGTTAAAAAGTATAAAGTAAATTTTAATCTCAATTCGTTTGTAATTATAAAGTAAATAACTTATACAAGTATTTTACTCTATAATTACAAACGATTTTTGCGATTAAAATAAATCATTAATAAACAATTCCATTAAAGCATAACATGATTTGTAGTTTTATTTCCGAAATTTAAAAGGACCTATCTATGTATTCCATTTGAGTTGCCTTTTCATGACAGCTCAAACTACCCCGAATCCAACGCCTTTAAAAAGTGAATTCGTTGAGTGCGAATCAGTTGAAACAAAACCACAATCCGCTAAAAAGGGACTTTCGAGCTGTCATAACGCATCAGCCACCCAATCTCTCACGTAATCCGTAGCATTCCATTCCCCCTTCCCGTTGAACTTGAAAACACCCGGTTTTGGCTTGACAAGATTCTATCTGGTACTTTTTTGTTAAAGAGGAGTTTCGTGAGTAGACATAATTGCACATTGTTTTATCCTCTTGCGACCTGGGCGTCCCCATTTGGGTACATTTTTTAAGACCTCCCCTCCCCACAAACAATTAACAAGTTAATTAGTTCCGAAATTGACCTGGTCCGATAGAAGAAGATTCAAATATCAGTTTTCAGCCTTTGATTACAGGTATCAGTCATTTATTTCTATAAAAAATGAAGTTAAACGGGGGTCAATACGATATTAGCGTTCTTAAAATATATATTTTTTTTCAAACTTTTCAAAAAGTTCTTTTAGTAGTCAATTTTAAAGTCAGTTTGCATTAAAAAAATGTTGAAATAATCTATTAACTACAAATAAGTCATACGGCATTTTTTGTTGCATTTATGGAACAAAAAATGTGTAATTTTAGAGTTTAAGGCGTGTCCCTAAGTAACTATTAATCATAATTTTTTAAAATTTTCTTTAAAAAGTCATTAAAAAATTATTTAAAATTTTTTTCAAACTTTTCAAACAGTTCTTTTAGTAGTTAATTTTAAAGGCGCATTTTGCATTAAAATTTTTTTATAATAAACTTTTAACTACAAATAAGTGATACAGCCTATTGTTTTGCATTTTTAGCCCCCCCAAAAATGTGAATTTTTAGAGCTTAACGTGTCTTTCAGTAACTATTAAACATATTAAAAAAATACCTTGCATAACATACTTTTAGCATATATTTGTATGAAAAGAATGTTTAGATTAAGAATTTGAGTGTAGGATTTTGCTCGGGTCTATGCGTAGTTTGTTCCTAACATCTACATAGATCTTTGATTTAAACTGAGTATATTTCACAGCATAAAAAACACTTTTACAGGGATTTTTTTAAACGCAAAAAAGATCAGATTTAAAGTTATATAATTTTTTCAGAAGAGATATTCCTCAGTTTAAAGCAAAGAGCTATTAATGGGTAAAAAATAATAAAACAAAGTATGTGGATATCTTTTATAGTTCCTGAGAAAAATGTTCATTGGTTTTTTTTCAAGATTTTTCATTGTTTTAAATGTAAAGTTCAGTTGGTTTAGATAAAACTATCATTTTAATAGTTCACCTAATAAATAAAAATTTAACTACCTATTAAATTGCCAAATGGCCGACCCCTCAAAATTTACCAATTTGCCAGTAGCCTACTGAGTGATTTACAAATGCAGCCTTGCCTGCTCTTAAATTTTTAAAAAAATATCTTAATTATATCCAATTCCATGGTAAGATGCTGATTTTGGATGTGAAAGGGTATGCAATGGGTGGACGTAGCGATTAGACGTGCAAAGCAAAACCATTGCAGAATGGAAAAGTGCAAACTCTAAAAATTAGCTAGAAAAAAATATTTTCACAATTATTATTTCGACAACATTAAAGAAATATGGTTAGAAATATATTAACAAGATAGGAATTTTGTTCGTCTGTACCTCCGTTTCGATTTCCGTTCTAACCGCCTCATGTTATTTTTTTATGTTGGTAAGACAAAATATCACTATTTTTTTTTTTAAATACGTTTTCTTGCTTTTTTGTTTTCCCATACTATTAGAGTTTCTGTGAATATTAAACTAACGAAAAAGTAGGCTTGTTAAGTTCTATCAGAATTTCTTGTTCTACCTCTATTTTTATTAAAAAAAATTCATAAAAACCTCTGTAATAAAGTTACACGCGTAGAAAATTTATGTTTGCATAAAAATAATAATGGAGACCATTATCCATAAAACAATAATGGATAATGGTCTGCATAAAATTGAAAATGGAGAATCAAAGAATACCGAATTCAAATAGCATGAATTTCTAAACGAAATTATGAAACCAGCTTTGGTATCAAGGTGAAATATTTTGTTATACTGTTGTTATTTTACAAAATTAAACTCAGAATACAATATTCCATTTCGAACTATTGGGGAGGGGCATCGTCATTTGGAATTAAAGAAGGACGAGCCGACACCTGAGTAGGCACCCAGCACAACTTTTAGGAGCGACATCGTGACGTTTAAAGAGCATTATTTAACGCTACAGCTATTCGAAATACATTTCCTCAGCTTCACATTTAACAGCTGAGCTTCAAATTAAAACTATTGAGTTTATTTATTCATTACAACCACCGAACAGAACTGGTCCATTAACAGGCAGATTTACTAACTATAAATACAACCAAATACAAAAATTACATGGAAATACCAAAAGAGAAACAAGATTAAAAGTACAAACGCCAATATCATCAGTTTTATCGCCAATATGATGATGAGTTTCAAGTTTAGCATATATGAGCCTCAAGTTTAACATTTGAGTTTCAAGTTTACATGATCTTTATACCACCCAAACACGGAGGAAATGTAACATTGGCCATGAAAACGAAAGTTTCCCCTGCTGGTTGTTTTCTTCTAATAAAGGAGCAATAGTAGAGAAACGAGTATTACAGAGACCATTGTATTTGTGTGAAACGAGTATTAAGGTAAATAATTTTTTTTGACTAACGTTTTAATTAACTTTTAGTGTAAATTATTATATAATTAATAATTTAAATATACGTTTATTTATTGCGTGTACTGTATACTGAATATGATGATTTAATGTTAGTTAATTTATCAATTCTTATTTATTGAATATTGAAATTTTTAATTGAATTTTTTATATTTATTTTAGGACACGGTCGATCCATTACTTCGAAATTTTATGTTATATAAATATGTTAATTAATTAATATAATTCTATTTTGGACTACTTCATTTAAGCTACCGCAGTTTTAGGAGCATGTCAATCCCGGTATATTCGGGTATTTGAGTTAGATTTTGGCTGCATATTTCCATTGTTTGTGTTTTCGAAGAAAGTGGAAGATTTTAAGAAGAATCTCGATAGCTATTGGAAACTGGTAAGGAATTATATATATTTTGGACCAACCTTGCTGGACCTCTGGCCTGTTGTTGGTCGACAATTTTTTGTGTTTGTATTTGTATTTGTATCTGTGGGAAAGTAGTAACTGATATCGGGATGAAACAAAATGCCAAAACGCTGGAGATCCGATCAAGGAAGACAGCGTGTCCAACGGGCCCATTTATAGGTCAGCAGTTATTTTGGCAATTCCCGCACCCGGACCTGGGACATTTCGCAAGCAAGACGTAAGACGCCTTACCGACTGGGCTCCACAGCCCCATAAACCTAAAGGAGATGCTTGGCAAAAGGGTTACAATATCCAATTGCAAAAAAAAGCGAAATTATTTGTCTTTCAAATATTCAACTAAAACACAACTTCAAAGGGCAATCCAATGGAGCAGCCAAGCGTTATGTTCCGCGCGATTAAAAACGCCTCAAATCAAACGCAGAGAAGCATCCATCTCAGCAGACGATAAAAAAAAAGAACAAATACCTGGAAGAACAAACATTCTCCAACCCCCTCGAACTTAATCAAAGTACCCCCACCCCCTTTCCACCTATAAATCAAGCGGGGGTGGGTGGTAGCAGACGATAAATCAGCCCCCCTCCCCCACCCCCTCGGCTGAAAAGTAACCGCTATAATTCACGTGGGTTTGAGTGTTTGAGTTGGAGTAGCCGATCGAGCGGAAAACTTTTATTGTGAGAGGTTGTTTGGAATAACGTCGTTCTAATACTTTGGTATTTGCACTGTTGAAACTCGAAAATGAGTGCTAAGATGTTCTCATTTTATTGCGTGAAAACAATAATTTCAAAAAATAAATACTTTAAAACCTCAAATTTATAAGGTCGTATATCTTAAAATTTAAGGACTTGAAATAATAGGGGCTGGGGAGAGCCCAGTCGGGTCGGTTAGGCACATTCCTAGCATGCGAAAGGTCCCAGGTTGGGGTCCGGGAATCGCCAAAATAACTGCAGCCCAAAATGTCCGACGAATAATACCCCGTATAAGGTACCCCGTACCACGTTAAATATCCTTCAAAGTCCTAACGCTGCGTACGATGTCTCCCTTAACGGTTGCGTTGGGTGCCTATTCAGGTGTCGGCTCGCCACTTGACTGTGGTTCTGAAATACGACGCCCGTCGCCAAAAGCCGTCGTGTAGCTCGAATGAGACGATAATTCAAACCTAACCTAACAACTTGAAATAGCCTAAACATACACACAATACGCACTGTAATGGGCTGAGCTTGGATATTCACATTGTGGGTTCAAGCCCTCGCTGTGTTGCGATAGTGGTTTCGTATGTACGGCTTGTTCATATAGTGGTTTTGACCCTAGTGGGCCCGGGTTCGAAACCCGGTAAAGACATGTATATTTGTGTTGTCCCGAGTACTTGCGGAGAATGTGCTCGTTAAATCTGTGGTGCCGAAAGTCCTGTGGTTGGTCATTGCGCAGTTTACCACCGGTACAGGTCCCTGGAGACTATTTCCCTCCCCTTCAGGGACATGTCTAAATTGTGGAGGCGGCAATAGATGGCAGCATCTGTCAGCACGATGCCAAGTCGGATTCCTGCCATGTAGACTCTACATAGGCATCTCGCCTCAGGAACCGCACCCCTTCTTCTAAATCTTTGCCCACTTCGCGGGAAGAGCTTGGATTACCCAAGTGGCATTAGTAACAATAAAAAACAACTAAAGTAGTATTGCGTATATGAAATATTATACATTATAATACTCAAGTAATATAATGTATATAAAATTGTACACATTCCGTCCTTGCGAAAATTATTTTTAAAAATATTAATATAACAATAAAAAGAAAAAAAAATATGCAGAAAAATTAGGATACATTGTATGCTCGCTAAGGTGCCGTCCAACTTCGGTTTAAAGTTACGAAGTCCGTCACCAGTCGCTCTAGTGCGATCTACCAAATTTTACAAATTCCACCAACACGAAGTCTCAGGCCGTGCCAAGGTATAGTATTTCATGTCCGCAAATTCTATCAAGACATGCTACGGAGAAACAGCAACATAACTGTAAAAATGGCATAAGTCAGTTTTTGGCATTTATATTGCCCCGAACGGGGGTATATGCGTCATTCTATAAAAAATCTTACAAATTAAAAGTTTAACTGTTCAAAATAATTAGGTTTTTTTTAAATTTAAGATATTTGTTACAAGTGCCTAAAGAACTCTTTTATCTATAGAAACTTAAAGTATTTGTTTGTTGTAATTATTCTTCAGTGCTTTAGTTTTGATTTTTGCGGTAACCTTAATTACATGATTCTGGAGTATCAGTCATACATTTCTAATCACATGTCTTATGTGATAGCGGGATCAAGGGATATATTTTGGTTAGTTTTTATAGGTACGATATTGTTAAATTTAAAATTAAAGAATGACCATAGTCCCATGAGATGTTTCCTCTTTTTGTTTATGTAGCCACTGGGTTCTAGGTGCTTATATTATTCCATGATGAGCGGCAACTTCCATGATAAACACTCATTTACCTTCTTAAACAAGCTTAATACTCATCTATCAACTATAGCGGGAAGAAAGCATATGTCATGACCTGTAATCAGGGCCAGTTCTAGGAAAACTCAGACTATAGGAACAACCTATTTTGGGGGCCCCTTTACAAAAAATATTGCGTATGATTTCCAGTCACGATGGTGCTGTATGAACTATGTATAAAATTTGTGCTACAATTTTATTGGCTTTCTTATAAACATTAATCAAAACAATCACGTTAGGTCAATTTCTCCGTCAAAATCGAGTAAAAAACGAAATGGAGTATCATATTTTTTTTTATATAGTTTGCTAATGTTTTGGGGATTTACAGCATTTAGCATAATAAAAGCTGAAATTTAGGGGACTCTAAAATTTGCATTGATTGCAAACAAGGCCCGTTAGGCCCGGGCCTTGTGGAAGAACAGGCCCTGCCTGCAATCCAACTCGTATGCGAACTTGGGTTCGCAGCTAGAACTCAGACACACTCTAACAACACGTTACGCTTCTAGTCATCACTTCTGTAAACAAGGCCTCTGCAAGGGTTACCATTTGATGAGTGACTTAGAGAGAGTAGTACCCCCACTCTGACCAACACTTACCTAAAAAGGTTAGTGAATTATGACTTGTCCTTATATTTCGCCTTAGTGATTAGTTATATCGGGCTACTTCAACCACGTCATTCTTCGAGTGCAGATCGATGCCTTTTCTAAATAAGATGTTGTTCTGCTATTTTTAAAATTTCTTCTGAGCAAGACATTATTTTAAAAAGTTGTTAAATACTGTTGGCTAATTCCATGAAAAATTATCCTTTCTGTAGTGTAAGTCACAAGTGTTAAAAGTGATTATCACTAACACTTTTAAGTTTTAATGAAAAAAAAATAGTGGATAGCTGAGATCAACACTTATTTTAAGTAAATAATGTAACGTCTTTTATTTATTTTGATTTATTTTTAAAATTCAAAAAGCTTTCAATCCCCTCTTACAGTGACTTACACTAGAGTTACATGAATTACCCCAACACTATATATAAATCTTCAACATTTCCAACTTACGACTCGAACCATTTTGACCAGAAATCCAGCTCGGCGTATGTAACAACTCAATACAAAACACGAATACCAATAACAGGGGGAAAGGACGAAAATAAAAAGGAGCGGTCAATTGGTTATCGCATTTGCTCCGGTCATCCGACAATTGGCGTAAATTAGATTGTTTCTTCTCCTTTCCCAGTTTTGTTGTGCCCAGGGGGAATTTTCACAGGATGCGAAAGAACATTGTACATGTTCTTTTATACTAGTATTTTTTAGAGTAATAAAAAAGGATGACGATAACTGTAAAAAAAGCTGTTAAATTAAGTGTATAAATAATTTTTATTGGATTTTAATCGCTTAATTTTAAGATGTTGGGAGTGTTAACATATAAGTAAAGTGTAACTTATCATTTATGTTCAGCAAAGAATAAAAAACAACACTACTAACTCAGATATAGAAGTGTGAAAGCAAAAAAAAAAAAAAAGATACATTAATATCAAAATACACCAAAATAATTAAGTGACTATTTTACCGGGACTATAAATGATGAGTTAATTAATGTTGTAATTAAAAAAATTAGGGGTACAATTTGTAATGTTATTTCTAACTTAAGGATAAGTCTTTTATACACTCTTAAAACAAACGAGCAATTATTTTAACTCAGTCTGAGTTAATTTTCACTCATTCCAGTGTTGAAAATGCATTCCCCCTATAGGAGTGGATTTCACTCTTTTGTTTAGTTAAACCTACGACGGGATCACCCCAAACAAGTAATTTTAACTCCGTCTGAGTTAATGTTAACTCATTCTCAGTAAACTTTCACTCCTTTTCAGTGTCGAAAATGCACTTCACGAACAAAGGAGTGGATTTCACTCCTTTGTTTTAAGAGTGTATGATCAAGTTAATCGAGTTTCCCCTACTGTTTTACATAAAACTTGAATCGACAGAAAAAATGTTTAATTGCATATATTTGGATACAAATCTCTAACGCATTACCATTTATTGCAAACAATAAGAAAATTCTTAAAGATTGCTTAAAAAAGTAACTTATGAATGACGATTGAAAATTATGTATTTAATTCCCTTTTCATGTTTAATCCTTAAAGATTACCATTGATTTTCGGCAATTAACTGTTAGTTAATTCAATTAAGGACTTTGTAATGTCTTGTAGCAATCCTACAGTAATGGCAATTTACTGCAAACAAACACTTTATTAATACCGAACAAACATTACAGAGAAAAAAAATCGCCACAAGGGTGTAACACAAGAACCCCGTATATTACTAAAAAACGTACTTATATATTACTACGTAGTATATTACTGCCCCGCATATGTGACTAAAAAAATCCTAATTATAATTAATCAGACACATAAGTTAATAACAAAAAACCACGAAAAATTAAATTTAAATACATAAATATACACAAAGAAAAAACAAAAATGTGGTTATGCTATTCAAAACTAACTGTTTTTCCGAAATATCCCGTTCCACTCTTTATAATCTTCATTGTCCAGAGGTCTCACTTTCCCTTCTTTGTATTGAAGGAAAAAACATTTTCTTCATGTAAGGTTTCTTTTATTATTTTGTAAGTTGGAAACGCGTGACAAGGGTCTTAAAAAGAATTTGACCATTGGTATCTTTTGAACAAAATATTGCGGTGTCATATGGCCGTGAGGATATAGGAAAAAGGGAATGAACAGTGGTGGGTCGTCTTTTTACGTTGTCTTCCTAATAATTTCTGTATATCTGTATTTCTGTGGAGAGCAATAGCAATTAAAGTATTTTGTATATTGGTGTTGGTTGGTATAGATAGATTTTCAGGCCTGTGTGCTTGCTCAGAGAGCCGCTTATAAACCTTCGCCAAGTAAGACAGTCACAACACACACACACACTCACATGCACACATATACGTGACAGATGCTGCCATCTATCACGAGCCACCTCCACAATTTAGACATGTCCCTGAAGGGGTGCCCGGTGAGTTTTCAGCTACCAGAACTCGATCGCGGGACCTTCCGATCCGTAGATCGAGACACTGACCACAGGGCGCCTCACAGCCCTCTATTTTGTAGACATAGTAAATTGACTATGCGCGAATACGGATAACAACACCATCTTATGTAAAAGTTTGGTGTAATTAAATGCCGCGTAAGAATTGAAATTGAAGGAATACCATTAATGTAGTAAAGTAAGAGGAATGACCACTTTCTTGACAAGAAACTTGCTTATCACATGATTTAATCTATTAATTGTACGTAAAGAAAGTTTTTTTCTCTAATGGAGCTGCAATATTGGCAGTCAAGCCTTTGCAGACTCGGCATATTCCAAAGAACTGAGAGCCATTTTTTGTGGCACCATCTAGGCGACTCTAGACATCAATTTTGACTTGCAGATTACTATGAATCTGAGCTCTCTGTGGATGTAAAGAATTGTGAGATTTATATTTTGCTGAGAAAACCCAAGTCAAATGGGCCCTCCAGGGATCTTTTACATGCCACATAATCATATGACATGTGTGCCCAAGAATTTTCCATCCAGAAAATACGACTACTTAGCCGGGGCTTGAACCCGCGAACTTGGGCTAATAAGACGGACATGCTTAAAATTTCAGCCACTGAGCCGCGACTTAAAGAAAGTTACATTATTGTGTTGTTTTTTTTGCTTAGAAAATGGACTATTTTGTTTTCTTAACACGTCAGTGACGTCACAACATAATAAACACACGGCATAATTTTTTTTCATAATTAGCCATAATATGCTAAAAAGTGACTGAATGTAATGTGACCTTCAATTTTTTACTTCAATGAAATCATTTTTAAGACAAAGTTATAGCTGAATTTAGCCGCGATGGATCTTTAAACTTTGTTTTGTAATGGGCATGTTTCAGGTCTTGAGTGGCAACAGAAACGTTGAATGAAAATAAATTCATTCTCGAGATTCTATTGTTGAATCAAAGTCACGTGTTAACAGAGCACCAATTGGGAAGGATCAGTAAGGATAGAAGGAAGAACAGGATTGAAAAAAATTATATCACCTGAAGTGGACCAATTGTGAACCTTAATTATTCAATGCAACGCAGATTAAAGCTATGTTATTTTATTAACAATATTCAACTATTGATGGCAAAATACAATAAGTTTTTTCCGCAAAATACAATAAATTATAAATTCTTTTATTACATTTTCTATTTTTGGATTTCATCCTACGTCTTCCTACCAATTTATATCGACTTCAAGGAAAAAAAACCTTCAAAAATAAATGCTTGAATTACATATAACTAAAGGAGATGTACCTACCATAAACATATTAAAAGTATGCTGCATTAGGCTCTTAAGAATCCATTAAAAAAGGGTTCCCGTGGGCCCATAGGGGTTTAATGCCCCTCTTTCCTACTAACCCTTCAATCGGTGCAGTATTCATGGAGGACTTACCCCCATTTTACAAACCAAACCAAATGTTAATCCTAATTCCAAACGACTTAAAGCCCCCAAAGCCTTCGGCTTTCAACGACTATAAAAGTATGGTTGGAATGAAATTTTCTTTTTTTCAATGAGAAAGGTAGAAAGGATGATGTTTATGAAATGGAAATTTTTATGAAATATGAAGCGAATTTGTGAATTTAATCTTTGATTTCTGGTCCTAAGGAATTATAAGTCTTAAATGTTTTAGATTTAATAGAATATTTTAAGCTTTAACTTTGGAGAATTTGATAAAACCTTGATTGGATCGATAAAATGGATGAGTTTTAAAAAGAAGTCAGTTGTAGGAAATCAATTGACATTTTCTGAGGTAAAAATATTGAACACCATAGAATCTGGAGTCAATATTCAATTTTTTTTCTTGAACTAACTGAACAAATTTAAGAAATACTTAATGAGGCTAGAGTAAATGTGCATCTGCAGCTTAAACCAGTTAAGACAAAGTAGTTCCACATTTACATTAGTTTTAAAAAGCTTTTGGAATAAACTACGGCAAAATAAACGTTGGTGATAGGTCTAATACTGCACAGAAATATGCATGTGATATTTTGCATAAATCTTTATAAAGTTACAATATTAACCGATATTTGATATGTCGTACAAATCTCTGTAAAGTTGTTGTATTGATTAACCATTCTTTCTTAATAACTCTCAATTAATGTCTTGCCGATCCATCGAACAGTTCTCACGTTTTAATATAGGCGTTAATACATTCTTTCCCAGAGACATAGCAGTAGCAATAGAATTTGTTTTGTCTTCTGATCCACTCTTCTCATAACCTTTAAAAAAGGAGTCACTTTCTAATAAGACCTCGAGATACGAGGTTCTTTGTGCTTTGGCGGCTTTTCTTGGCCCTGTTTAACAGCCGTAATAGGCTTACGTTTGACTACTTTGAATATTTAACATGAATTAATAAAGATCGGAACGTCCTATTTATCACTTATTTAGAAATAATTACACAAATAGTATGCTCTGCCATGAAGTAGATGTCATTCTATTTCATGCATAAGGTTTCACATCAAACTAAATATACAGACGTGTCTTGACAATATGCTGAGCGATATTTTCTCTCAGGTTTAGTGGGACGTAATGTACTGCATTTGACAGTACAGTTTAGTTTGTTATTCGACTTTCTGGACTCCTTGCCAACCTAAGTTGGGTAAATAGAAATATGTTATAGAAGATCCTTCCGCGCATGTAAAGAGTTTCATAAATTATTCACGAATCCACCCAGAAAACCTGTTAAAAAACTTAATTTCGTTTAAGGTCTAACAGATTTGAATATTATTTGAGGAAATTTGGCAATTTTATAGAATGAAAAGTATATTTTGGTTAAATTGTATTAAGATCATTTTGTATGTAAATATTACCTTACAAGAGTTTCCAACTAACAGACCAATCGCGCTTTTCCCCCTGCCTTTTTACTCTTATTATTACCCAAGTTTGGTTGGCGCGGAGTGTAGGAAAGACCACCTCGTTAAATCTGTGGAGTCCAAACTTAAAACCGTGTTGGCATACGATGTCCCTCGAAGTCCAGTTGGGTGCCAGATCAGTAGTCAACCTCGTCACTTGACTAAGGTTCTACATAACGAAACATAATTTTGCTGGATTAAAGCTGGCTCCTTGGAGGCTAGAAATCGACAGCTGGAAATGATTAAACCAAATTCGAAGAGAGTGGAAGATTTTAAGAAGAATCTCGATAACTATTGGAAACTGGTAAGGAATTACAGTAAAACTTCTCGGGAGCGACCACCCTCCGTTCTGAGGAAAATCGGTCGTTGAGGGAGGGTGGTCTCTTTGAGAAGTTTCCTCACTGAGCTGCTTAAATGTTCAAATCAATTTTTTAAACAATGGTTTAGTAGTAAAAATTAAAAAAAAAGTATACAATTTTCATCATTTTATTTGGTTATTTTAATAATATCCAAAAACGAGGTCCTCTTTTTTTTTTACAATACACATTTAAGTTTACAATCTTTTTAAATAAGAAGAAATATTTTTGGTAATTTTTTTCTCAATTTTTTGGAAAGTACCTCATATTTCATTTTGTTTTTTTGGTTTTGTAAAAAGACAATTTATTGAAACGTCTTTCATGTTTCGCAAATTTAACATTCACAGGTATTCCTCCATTCTGTGAGTTTCTTGAACTCCTTTTAAATTACGACGCCCGACGCCAATAACCCTCAAGTAGCTCTAGTGCGACGATTTAAACTCCTTGCCATCAGAGTTAGCTAGGCTAGGGATGTCAACGTACATAATGGAAGGCCCTACCTTGCAATTGTTAACTGCAGTAAAGTGAAAGAAGCTTCCTATTGACAACTCGTATTTGGACCAACCTTGCTGGGCCTCTGGCCTGTTGTTGGTCGACAATTTTTGTATTTGTATTATAAATTATCGAAAAATTACTGAACAAATCTCTGGTCAGGCCTATTCGGGTACAATTCAAAATATCCCTTCAAAAGTAACAGTCTCAATAAACGCTGGTTGGTACATGTATTTCCGGCTAATGTGCTTGTTCAGAGACCGACTTATAAACCATAGTCAAGTAAGACCAAAGACTATAGTAGGGTAGAGGAACGACTCGTACTAAGTTGCCATTAGAGATGTGAAAAAAAAGAACACCATGTTCTTTTGAACAGGTTCTTTAAGAAGAACTGGAGCAGTATGCTCTTTGTTTTTGAAAAAACCTGTTCTTCTATAAATTCATGATTTTTCATCTGAATTTAACTTAATACTTTAAGGCATTTTATGCATTTGAAATTTATTCATTCCAATCACAAAATTATTTTCTTCACAAACAAAAAAAATGCATTTTCTATTTCCGTTACTAGGTAAATCATTAATCATAAGCTCCTAACAAAACAAGCAGCTACCTCTCCTCGTAGTTGGTTCAGTGGGTTTCGACGAAAAAGCTTCTACTCAACTTACGTCACGAATGCCCGAAACACCATACCCACTACTCCGGCAATGAAGCAGATTTCAAAACGATTACGATTAAAAAGAACAGGAACAGTGTTCTTTTTGTATGCTCTTTCGCAGTACGATAGCTCCTTGATGCTTTTTCGTAGTGCGATAGCTCTTTGCTTTCGGAGCAGCTCCTTTCGGAATCGCAATAGTTCTTTTTCGCGAACTGGCAAACTGGAGCAGATTGCTCCGACTAGTTCTTTTTCCGAGGTTGTTCAGTTCAGTGGGTGGAAGCCGTTCTTTTTGCGATTAGCAGCTCTTTTGGCACTGTTCTAAACGGTTGTTCTTGCCATCTTTCAAACGTTCAAATGTGATTATTGGGTTTATCATAGTTGGGTTTTGGTGCGCGCACGATTTATTTTATTTATTTATTATTATGTTAATTATTAAATAATTTTTATTTTATTTCATTATTATTTTTTGTATAATTGTTTATTTAATTATTTTATTTATTTATTTATTTATTTAATATTATATTGATAAAGAATTAATTTTTATTTTATTTCATCATTATTTTTGTATTGTCTATATTTTATTTATTATTATTTTACTTCATTATTTTTTATCACATTATTTATCATTATTTTTTATTACGTTACTTATCATTATTTTATATTAATTGATTTCCGTATTTATTTTATTATATCGTCATTATTTTGTTATTATTATTGAATTTTTTCCTTCATTTTCATTTTGGCAGATTTTAATTTCCCAATTTGAATTTTTCGAATATGACCTTTTTTCTTTTTCTGGTGCATGGGTAAGCTAATTATTATTTTTAATAGTACAACGTAGCATTATGTAGCTGTTTTTTTTTTTTAATTTTTTCATTCCCCAAAACATTTTCTCTTATTTAACATGCTATAGGAAAACACATTTTTTTAAAAAATAAATATAGGTCGAAATGTTGAACCACGGGAATGGGGCTCGTATTTCAGAGTGGGGTATGATAACGTAAACAATATCCCCCCTCCCTCCCCCCTTTCTGTTTCTTAGGGTTATGTGCGCAAGGAATGCGGCTGCTTTATTAAGAGTTGTGGTTAGGGTTGCTAGAATTGGCTAATTTCAGCAGTTTTGGCTAATATTTGATCCGCTTGGTACGTTTAAAATTATACCAGTAGCCAAAATTGTTCAAGTTAATGATTATATTAAGTTGGAAAGGCCCACACATTTTTATTTTTTCTTTCAATCCTGACTATTTTTTGCGTTATTTTGATTTTTTGCTTTTGAATATGTCTTGATTTGTAATTTTAATTAAGTTGGAAAGAACGTAATGGAAGATAATTTAGGCTTTTTTGAGAAGCAGCTAGTCTATTTTAGGAAATTTCTTCTGACCATCCTGGTCCTCTAATCAATGCAACTCACGAAGACGCACGTTTGAGTATTTTTTTTTAAGAATTTTTAATTAGTTTATTTTACTTGCTTTTTAATTTTTTAAAACGGAAATTGGAAGTACAGTCTTGGTATTCTTAAAATTGAACAATTATTTAATTATAATAAAACTTTGAGTTTCTTAAATTGAAAGCGAAACTTCACAATTGAAATCTTACTTGTTGTGAGCTGCTACAATAATAATGTAAGTTAAAGTTAGATTTTAATTGATAACATTTTTGTACATGTTTTTGCTTCCTTAACCAAATTATCGGATGTGTATTTTTGGTCAAATATTTACTTAATAAAATAAATTTCTTCAATAGTGTGGGGTGGAAATTAATCTATTGTGCAATACCAGATACTTGTTTTAAAATTTATTGTTGTATAGATATATCATGTAAACTTTATAGCATATAGTATGTTTTATTATTACGGTTAACAACATCTTCATGTAAATATTTTGGATTTTATTTATTGTAATTTTTAAATTAATTTCTAATGATTTATTTATTTTTAATAACCTGTTTCAACAAAATATAATTTTTTATTAAGACTTTTCTCAGTTAAATCTTTGAGATCAATACACTCTCAAAAGCAGCAAAATACTTTTTAATATAATAATTTGAACTTTGATCACAATGTTAAAACTTTTTTTTTCATTACCTTAAACTTATTGTAAGATTTTCAGAATTTACTTTAAAAACATTTTATAGCTTTAATTTCTTACCAGTAATTTTTATAATCTTCTAATGTTTTAAAATAGTTTTTTCAGAAATTAATCTATAAGTTTTTAGTCGCATTGCTTTTTTAAATAATGTAACTAAATTATTGCAAAACATTGACACTTCCGATCAAATTTTGTTATTTTAAGTTCATTATGCATTTTATTTATGTTTGCCTGAATTCGCAATCCTGCAAAGCAGCTTTTGTAAAAAGAGCAGGTTAAAGAACTGTTCTTTTTTAAAGAATAGAGCAGAGAGCAACTGCTCTTTAAAAGGAACATAAATATAACATCTCTAGTTGCCATCGGCAGTTATGGCTCACTACGGAGCCCGAATAGAGTGGCAAAAATGCTAGTTAATTTATAATTTTGATACTGAGAACGATAGTAAACCCAGGGGCAAAGGCGAAAATTGAACCCGCACCCGTTACAACGCACGGACTGCTAGCATTATGGCCTGTGATCTAAACCACTCGGCCATCGGGCCCCACATGAAACTCTATTTTGTATCCGTGTTGGCCCATGAAGCGGTTGTAGGTTCAGTATCTACCCTACTATCAAACACTTTGAGTAAGACAGACACACACAGAACAGAGGGAGTGAAAATGCACACAGGGCAAAGGCGGGAGTCGAACCCACACCCGGTGCAGTGCGCAGACTGTTAGCGTAATGGGCTTCAATCCTTACCACTAGGCCTCCTCATAAACGTCCATCGCCTGTAAGAATAATCGAAGTCGTCTTTTATCACGGATTCTCCTTGTCTACTCTGTCTTTATGTCCGTGAAAGAGCCGTTGCCACAAATCGCGGCGAAATAACAATTCGCATCATTCGCGAAGAAATATACCGACAGGGCCCCTCGGCCCATTGGTTCACGAAGGGCGTTACTCAATGGCTCGGAAGGCCTCCACTGGGAGACAAACTCTTCTTCGAGATTATTTACAGATGTGCAGTTAAGAGAACTTTATAACCGCCATTGGATTTCACGCTTTTAAAAAAGGACTACTGTAGGGCAAGAATATATGGTGGATATCTCGACTGCCTAATAGATTTTATTGAGACATATATGGTGGTAAAAAGTAGGGTGGCATTTTATAATTTGGTTAGAAAGATAGCGCATCATATGGTATCCATTATACATTTTTCGTCTGTGTGCCAATTCGTACTACAGTAGATTCCCGTTTGTCCCAATCCCGGTTATCCGATAATTGGTTAAAATATGAAATATATATTCATGAATAAATACAAAAAAAAATTAGTACTTACAAAATTGGATTTATTTCTCAAAATATTCAGTAATTTTTTACTTTTTGCTGCTCAATTTTGGTCCCGTACCTTTTGGATAAGCGGGACTACTGTATAAGAATTTCAATGAGTATTGAAATAACAAGAAAACAGGCTACGCTTTCAGAACTTCTTGTTTTATATCAAATATCGATTAAAAACAAATCAAATTAGTAATTAAAAATATTTAAACAAGTTTCATGTCACGGTATTTGCAGTCAGCATTTGTTCCAAATAGCATGCAAAATTACAAATATACAACATTTTTTTCCTCCAAAATTTAATGTTTTTATCAGTTTATTGTTGATGAAATTTTTGCAATCAAAGAAATTACGCCTAACCTATAATTAAAAAAAAATCTTGAATAAACATAGACACATTTATTTTATGCACTCAGAGTAGAAAGAATCTTGAGAGTTGTTTACATGCATTTTTACTTAATACTTTTTATACACAATCCCTGCATTGTTAAACAAAGTTCCCAATCAGACAAATTACCCAAACACAGGCCAACAAGCGTCAGGTGATTCACGGGACAATTGAAGAGCTTAGTGAAAGAACGTTTTAAGTGACATTTTTGAAAAAAATTGAGATTTTTGTGCCAATGAATATAATATTTCCTGTTTTAAAGGTAATAACTTTCCCTTTTTTCATAAACTTTAACCCTGTATAGTGCATACTGTTGCCGTTTGGCAACAAGTAACATAATCTATTTTATTCTATTAAAGTAGAGCTCCCTCTCAACTAATGCGTTTTTTCATCTATTACATTCCATTTTGAAGTTTTAGTTACTAATAATCTTGCAAACAGTAAAAAATATAATAGACAAACAGTAATCCTCATAGATGACAGTAGTAAAAGTGTATTCAAAATTAAAGAGTTAGGTTATTAACTGTTGTGAAATTACGTCTTTGGCAGTATTCAAAGTATAATAATATTAGTACCAAATACAAATAAATTGTTTTGAAAAATTAATTATAGTTAAAAAGTCATTATTATGAAAATTGGAATTTTGTAGTTGGTTTTTGTCATATGGAAAAAATTTAAAAATTGAAATTATTTAAATTCCAATGCAGTTAATTTTTTTCAGTATTTCCCATAATGTATGAGTATTAAAGATAAAAATATATTTTTTTGGGATGAAAAAAATTTCATGCATTACAGGGTTAAAGGATTTAAGTGCAAACTAAAAACTTTAGAGCTCATTCTCTCTTTTTCTCCTTTTGTCACTTAGCACGTTCTTCAACTTAAGCTCTTCAATTAACAACACCCCTTGTCATACACCCTTTGATCATTTGTCACTCAGAACCCCCTATTGTTTCCACGGAAGACAATAGAATTCGTCTTTTTCCAAAATAGCGGCTGTTGCTGTTCTAATTTAAACTGTTCCCACAATGTTGCGACTGACGCGTGTTTGTTGTTTTTGTCATTAAGTCATTAGTCTATTCGACAAAGGCCGATTCACGAGCGATATAATTCGCACTGTACGTGGAAAAGAGACATATCTCAAAAATACTAGTTTTCAGAAAAATCGTCTAAAATTTATTTTTTCGCTTTCATTGCATGAAAGAAAAAAAAAATAACCATTCGAATACTGCGATTATCTGGAATATGCTGTTCAGTTTGGTCCCCTTTCCTCAGAAAAGATATAGAGTTGATTGAAAAAGTTCAGCATAGGGCAGCAAAAATGATTAAGGGTTTAACAGGTATCGATTACGATGGTAAGAAAACATTATTTTATAATAGAGTCGGTAATGAGTGGAATGTTTTACCAGAATACGTTGTGTTTTCGAAGAGAGTGGAAGATTTTGGGAAGAATCTATTTGGTTTTATCTATTGGAAACTGGTAAGGACTTAGATATATTTTGGACCAACCTTGCTAGGCTTCTGGCCTGTTGTTGGTCGACAATTTTTGTATTTGTATTTGTATTTGCATTCCAACTATTCTAAAAATTGATTTTTTTTTGCTTTAATCTCTAGATATTTAAATTTTGAATAGTATAGCATTTACAACTCGAAAATTCATATTTGTGGGATAGGTCACTTTTCTACGTACAGTATACGATGTATGTGGTTTTGTCCTGTGTTGTGAGAAGAATAGAAATGATTGAACGATTCGCGACTGTTTGTTGGAAGTTATCGGAGAGTATGTGGCATGAAAACAAAACTGTTGCTAATTGAATCAAAACAGGTCTTAATGCAATCAGTGTCTTTTGTAATATCATTCCGGATTGCACCGTGTACGAAAATTTGATGTACAACACACATGTTTTTTTTAAATTAAGTATACTAAACAATTGGAAATTTGAAGATCTATCAATTAAGACAAATCTATTCGATCGGTAAATTAGTTAAAATACAGATTTCGAAGGGACTTTTATTATGCAATTAAAAAGATTTACCAGAAGATTTTCCGAACAATGATTTTTTTTTCATATACTTCACCTTTTCAACCTAGGGTTCGATATGAATTTGAAGGAGTCAGCTCATCTTTTTACCTTCGTTTCATTTTGGTCAATATATGGATTAGAGAAAATACACTGCTCACAACAATTAGGGGAACTCATGGTTTAAATACTTTCAGACCCAATGATTCCATTTGGAATTACCATTTGCATTTTTATCACTATGTTAAGCTGACACTTATTTTATAGTTAGATGAAAGAATCATGTCTTTCGAAGAATTAACTGTTTGTTTTAATTAAATGAAACTTTGAAAACATGGTAAAATAAAATTCACTCTACAAAAAAGTTGCTTTAGTTATCACAATAAATAAAATACAAAACAAATGATGTGGCACCATTTATATAGCCCAAATTAAAAAACATAAAAATGAATTTAAAAAAAAAACTTTAAAAAAACATATTTTATTTATTAAGATGTTATTAATGCAATTCTAAAATGGATCGTTAATAATTCAATTGAAAATGGCCAGATATAACATTTCACAGGGGCCCGGGAGGCCTAGTGAGTTCGATCGCAGCTCATTACGCTATCCGTCTGCGAAGTGTACCAGGTGCAGGTTCGATTCCCACCTTTGCCCTGGGTGTTATTTCTCTCTCTGTATCAGTAAAAATTCTGTCTGTGTCTGTCTAACTTGACGAAAGTTTATAAGCGGGTCCCTAATGAAGCCAACAAGCCAGAAAATATGTCTAACTACCCTCAATTTGAAAAAAAAAAAAACCTTATAATATGGATTTGGTTGGGTTGATGACTACATCGGTATTAGTTTTATTATTGTTCTTGCTGGTTTACATTATTACATTATTATTCATGTATATATATATATATATATATATATATATATATATATATATTATATATATATATATATATATATATATATATATATATATATATATATTGTATTATTATTCATGTTGGTAAAAAAAGGAAACTCGAAACACTGGGTTTCGCGTGTACAGTTTTAGTTCACGGATAAATTTTTTATTTTTATTTTCGCTGCTATTAAAAAAATTTATTAGGATAAGGTGGGGTAAGTGGGCCATTGGGGCAAGTGGGCCACCTGGCATTTCCCGAATTATGGACGTAAAAGAAATCTATTACAATATTTTTACGGATTTAACCCAATAGATGAAGGAAACATTATGGCATCATTTTCATTTAAGAATGTAACAAGGTACAATCCTTTTTGTGAAAATTTTTTAAATTGCATCTTTTCGTAATTCAGGCCATCATACAATTTTTTAATTTATTTCCAAACGGTTCATGATACAAAACAAAATGTTATATATTTTGAAAGTGTATAAAACATAGTATCTTTTTGTAGCGTCATGTATTTGTGATGTTGATAAGGTTAAAAGAAAATTGGGGTGGCCCAGTTGCCCCACGTTTGGTGTAAGTGGGCCACCACAATGGCGGGGTAAGTGGGCCAGGGGTGGCCCACTTGCCCCAACTCTTTAATATACACTAAAAAAAGTCATATTCACTGATTCATAGGGTTATTCATATTCACTATTCATAGTCCTATTCATTGACATAGGCCAGTTTAAAATCTGTAGCCCTAACTTTTTTATTTACACTGCATGCAAAAATGACAAGATGAAAATTGACGTATTTTTTCTTTTAGTAAGCTTGCATGCCAGAAAAAGTTGCTATGGGGGAACTATTAAAGATACATCATTACTTTTTTTTTTCAAACACTCAAAAAATCATGTAGATTATTCCACTAGCCCCACCATATCTCTACCAGTTATGTGTAAAAATATATTAGGGGGTGGCCCACTTACCCCACCTGGCGGGGCAAGTGGGCCACTCGGATGACCAAAAAGAAAAACATATTTTTTAAATTAATTATTTGCCAATTTGTGTTAAGGTTGCCATGGGTACTGTAATAACGTATGAGAGAATGGACCACAAAAAAAAAAGTTGTTAGGCCGATTATAACCAGTGGTATGAGGGTCTAAAGTCGAATTATGCCAAAAAGGTGGCCCACTTACCCCACCTTACCCTAGGTTATTTTCCTTTTATAACCTTAGTAAAAGTAATATATAGGTGTCATCTTATAGGTGTCATCTCGTCACTTTACTGTGTTTCGACATTCAGTGGAGAATAGCCCACGTATAGCTCTAGTGCGACGTTAATTTAAACTAACCTCACTGTACATTCATAAACCTAAACCAACATCACCCAAACCACATTTCATTGTAAGACAGGAAGAATTTCCACCGATCGGAGCTCTAGTACAACACAAATACAAACTACCCACCATCCTTAAAAAAAATCTACAACTCCATCCTTTAGCTCCAAATCCCATGGTGGACAAATGACCCCAACAAGGATCGAAATCCCTCTCCCCCTACGAAAATCCCTACAATAAAAAAAATTCCCCCTCCCCGAGGGATATTTATGGGTCGGCCGCTGATGGACGAGGCTCGCTTCATCCACACCAGATGGCGCGCGTGACACATGTCGGACATTGTCTGGGGGATTAGAAGAGAGATTTTTATTTAATTGTGCCGGACTCTGAGAATGGTGAGGGGAATTTTTGGCTTGAAGGTTCTTTGGGCTTAGGTTTTGGTATAGTTTGTGTTATTTTACAGATATGTGGTTTAGTTCAGGGATATTCTAGTTCATTTGCTAACAGACTTTTTTTCCCTCTCTAATGGGGCTGCAAAATTGGCGGTCAAGCCTTTGCAGACTCGGTACATTCCCCAGAACTGAGAGCCATTTTTTGCGGCACCATCTAGGCGACTCTCACTACCAATTTTGACGCACAGATTACAATGAATCTGAGCTCTCTGTGGATGTTGCAGTATGCGGAGAGAACGCAAGCGAAATGGGCACCCCAGGGATCTTTTACATGCCACATAATCATATGACATGCGTGACCAGAATTTTCTCATCCAGAAAATCCGACGACTCAGCCGGGGCTCGAACCCGCGATCTTGGGCTTACGAGGCGGAGACGTTTAACTTCTCAGCTGCTGAGCCGCTTTGCTAACAGACTTAGTCCGGGTGCTTCTACTTAGATGGGACCTGGAAAACTTGGAATACGTAATTTGTTTATTCGTATTTCATTTAAAAATTTGAATTGCGACGAACTTTTTCTTCTAAAATTCAACCCAAAAGCAAAATTCTATAAAATATTTTCGCGACTCTGCCTGAGTTAAAAGAGCCAATATCTCAATCTCTTGATCTAATTGACGGCTGGAACGGCCATGCCGTCACTGGCGTAACAGCTAGGACAAACGCTGCACCATTCCCCACAAACAACCACCCGTTAACTAATTTGACCAAATTAAAATAGCCATCACAAACGTCATGCATTGTCTTCTATCTAACAAACAAATCATGCTCTGCCATGTACGAATTGTCTATTTAACAAAATGTCTGACCGAAATTCATGTCAAAGACAAACCCACAAAATAAGTTTTTATAGATACTTCAATAAGAATCGTTTTCTTCAATCGAGCCACTCCTTACGTAATGATGTCTGATGGACCAACGACCTGAATGAAAAGGACTGAGCATATAATTGACCGGAGAAAGGACCGGATTCATTGAGCAGTATCTCACATGACTTGGTTACATGGCTGAGGCCATGTTTTCCCCCGTTTAGGTTTACCAAAGCTCAGCTCTCCTTATCAGAAGTATATGTGATGGACTTCTCTAAGAGGATGCCGTGATTTTTCATTAGGCATTAAAATGCTAATGGGTCAGTTTGACCCCTGATAGCAAGCTATGAGGGAACTGGTAAATGTTATTGAGGAAGTTTTTATGCGTGTGTGGATGAAATGGGGATGTTTAGGGAGAGAAGATATTCGAACCACAAAACATAAAACGAGATGGAGTCCACAGATAGATTTCCTTGGACGCTTGTTACTTTACTAAAGCGTTAGAAGAAAAAAAAGCGCTGGGGAAATTCGCCAATAAACTTGACTTGTTCTATTGTGAAAATATTCATATTATATGAGGTTTTGTAATATGCTATAATTTATGTTGGTTTGTTTTAGTATTTGGGTCGGGATCGGTTTAGTGGCAAGACGATGCTCTAGAACTGTTAGTCCGTTTTACAGAGGACTGTTTTGGTGATTTTTCCAAACTTACAAAGAAGCATGGTCAACAATGCAAATTAAAGCTTTTCATATATTAAATTCATATTAAAGCTTTTCCTTCATATTAAATTTCATTTTTCATATTAAAGCTTTTCCTTCCAGGTGACTGAGATAAAACAGCCTTAAGATGGGTGCCAAAACAATTGCAATTGATTTAGTGCTCACGCCTAAGACAAGTGGTACAATTTATCAGCCATCTATAATAATAAAAGAAAGACTCTGTTTGTCTGTGTGTATGTCTGTGGATCGCAAAAGACCTACTTAGACTGCTCTACAAAATTCGAAATTTTTAATATAGATTCCTTTTAATACCTACGTGTGCACCTGAGGCTTATTTTTTTCATATTTTATTGTGATTTTTAATTAATATAATTAGTTTTTAAAAAAAACGTCATCCACGTTGAAGTGCGGGACCACAACAGGGCTTGAAAATGCATTAACCGGGCCGAAACTGGGGCTTTACGCCATCCTCTATTGGTTTGATTGATTGGGTTTGGTTGAGATATGCGCTCGCCCTAAGGTTGCTTCATCCTCTATTAGTGTTTGCTTTTTTAAGTGTGCATGCGCCAACACGAATGTAATTTTGTTTTGATTTTGAGCGTATTTTCACGAGTAAGCATGCCTCTAAAAGGAAGCAATGCGAACTTAACGAGTTCCCAGTAAGGCGGGACCATACTGCTAGTTTTAAATATAGTAAAAAAAAAACCTAAATAGCTTCGATTCCAATTGGCCTCTAAACCGAAACTACCTCTTTTGCTACTTTATTCCCGTTCCGTAGCGAGTCATGGCTGCCGATGGCAGCTCAGTACGAGTAGTTCCTCTACCCTACTAAAGAGCTCTTTGGATGGTAGACTATAGGGAATTAATTAGCAGCAAACCCTATAGTTTAATTTATGTAATATAAGAGTCATAAGTCTATATTAATAAATTTCTATTTTTCATTGATCTTTTTTTAAAATTACAGTATGTTTTTTTTCTATTGATGCACTAATGTTATCTGACTATAGTGTTTCTGAATTCGTATTAGAGTACATTTCAAGATTTTTAGAGCAACGATTTTTTTTTAGTTTAAAAGCACTTGAAAAAAATTGTTTCGCTAAGCGACATTTCAAAGCTAGTTATGAAAAATAAAAGTATGTTATAAAAAGCAAAACCAAAAGAACTTAAGAAAAAATTCTCGAAGAAAGCTTCGTCAACTTTAATTTTAAAGATATAGATCCTACCTTTATTTACACTTCACAAACTATTCGACCGCAACAAAAACAACCGAAAGGTATACCCTCTATTCTGTTTCAAATGCTTTGAACGTCAAATGCGGAAAGTAAAAGCGAATGCTCTTTATCTGTGAAATCAACCTTAATAATTGAAGTGAATTATTATTATTTGAATAAGTGCAGAGAGACAAAATGGTGTATCAACTAATTTCGCCTCGTCAGCCAACTGACAGCTACGGAGCGCAAAGTGTAAAATTTTTCTTGTCCGGCCATTTTTGGCCTTTAAATGATTTTTAAGGCTGTTGCTGAAGTGTAAAAAATTTGGTTTGGTTTGGTTTGAATTATCGTCGCACTAGAGCTACACGAGGGCTATTGGCGACGGGCGTCGTATTTTAGAACCACAGTCAGGTGACGAGCCAACACCTGAATAGGCACCCAACACAACCGTTAAGGGCGACATCGTACGCAGCGTCAGGACTTTGAAGGATATTTAACGTGCACTAACTTACACGGGGTATTATTCGTCGGACATTTTTGGCTGCACGGGCCGTTTATAGGTCGGCAGCTATTTTGGCGATGCCCGGACCCGAACCTGGGACCTTCCGCATGCTAAGCGAGTGCTTAACCGACTGGGCTCCCCAGCCCCGTAAAAAATTTGGGTTAATAAGGCAAATCCTTTAGGAAAAACAAAATCAAACCTCCGTTCTCAAATGGGACTCATACCACTTATCCGCAACAACAGTGTTACGTCCGATCTTCTGAAGAGAGAGATACTCCGCCCTCTTTACAAGCTAAAAGACAGGCGCTTTGAAGTCTGCTGAGTTTGCGCGCGAGAGTTTGGCCGCCGGGGGATGGGATGGTTGGTTTGCTCCTCACAGAGGATGCTCCAATCGGCCGGTTTGGTTTATTTCGATTGGAGAGGCGCGTTTACTGTTGGCGATGGTTGGTTAGTTTGACATATATTTTCAGGCTTGTGTGCTTGGTCAGAGACCCTCTTATAAACCTTCGTTAAGTAAGACAGACACATAATTGGATCCATATAATTTTTAGAGACAAATGGCAACTAGAGGATCTCCAGAATTGACTTGTTACCCCCAGAGGTATTGATTTGGTAGAGGAACTTGGCGGACTTTGTGATTACGACGGATTTAACGTGCACCAGTCACCATTAGCGTACACGGGTGCTCTTCGGAAGGCAGCGGGGCTCGAACTCGCAACCTTAGGGATGCCAGTCCAAGACCTTACCGACCAGTCTATCCCGGCCACAACTGTTGGCGATGGTTGGTAGACATATACAGGGTGGTTATAAAATAACGCTCCCTATTCGGAGTGGTCTGTAGCTTTAATGAATAATCCAAATGCATCAAAAATTGAGACACTTACTAATCAAGAAGGGGGAAAAAGAATGGAATCATAAAAAAATAGAATCCTAAAAAATAATCATAAAAAAGAATCATCATAAAAAAAACCTCGTCTCTTGACCAGAATCTAAATTACGAGGCGTCGTCAATTATGGCTAATCACGGCCAACACAGCTAATTACGCCTCGTAATTTAGAACCCTGGTCAAGAGACAAGTTTTCTTTTTTCCAAAGAGAATGGAATCATAAAAAGAAACTCGTCTCTTGACCAAGGTTCACATTACGAGGCATAGCCAATTATGGCAAATTACAGCCAACACATCCAATTACGCCTCGTAATTTAGAACCCTGGTCAAGTGACGAGTTTGTTTTTTATGATTCCATTCTTAGTCCCCCTTCTTGATTAGTAAGTGTCTCAAAGTTTTTTGCATTTGGATTATTCATTCAAGCTACAGACCACTCCGAATAGCGAGCGTTATTTTATCACCACCCTGTATACTCAGGCGTGTGAGCTTAGTCAGAGACCCGCTTATAAACCTTCGTTAAGTAAGACAGACACATAATTGGATCCATATAATTTTTAGAGACAAATGGCAACTAGAGGATCTCCAGAATTGACTTGTTACCCCCAGAGGTATTGATTTGGTAGAGGAACTTGGCGGACTTTGTGATTACGACGGATTTAACGTGCACCAGTCACCATTAGCGTACACGGGTGTTCTTCGGAAGGCAGCGGGGCTCGAACTCGCAACCTTACTGATGCCAGTCCAAGACCTTACCGACCAGTCTATCCCGGCCACAAATGTTGGTAGACATGTATACTCAGGTGTGTGAGCTTAGTCAGAGACCCGCCTATAAACCTTCGTCAAGTACATGTTGGCGATGGTTACATTAGTTTTTAAGTTTCCAACTGCCTGTTTCTAGCCTTTGTGAAGAGATTTAAAGCAGATAATTACGCCTCTATTTGAAAACGGGGTTTCAATTACTATATCTATTTTCGTTACACGAGATTTAAATATGAATTTTTAAATAATATAATAATTTGTTAAATAAAAAAATATA
The DNA here is from genome assembly GCA_023701765.1 of Hylyphantes graminicola. Taxonomy (NCBI): domain Eukaryota; kingdom Metazoa; phylum Arthropoda; class Arachnida; order Araneae; family Linyphiidae; genus Hylyphantes; species Hylyphantes graminicola. Next base: position 8,991,930 of record CM043121.1, on the reverse strand, counting down.
TAATTTTTTGTTTACTTTTACAATTTCGAAAATTTAAGGGGTCACAGGAGTCTTAAAAATGTGCAAAGAAGGAACTACAAAACATAGTTTGATCTTTCATGTCATTTTTGAACTACTCAATGTATAAGTATAATTTTTTTATATGTAATTCTACAAGATTTATTTATTGCAAAACAAGTTTTAAAATGTATGAAACTTTAGCCAAAACTAAAATAAATGATATTAAACATGAAGCTATTTGAACACATTGTGATTAGGCTTGCGCGGCAAATTGTGAGGTCAAAATTGAAAAAATGACCAAGAAAATGACTTTATATTGTACAAATATGAACAAGCAAAGACATATACCTAAATTCTCAGCTCAATTTTAATTAGAAATTATTTTAAGAACTTTTTTCTAAAAAAAATAATGAAAATTTTAAAATTTTGATTTTAATTTTTTAAAAAAATAATTTCTAATTAAAATTGAGCTGAAAATTTAGGTATAAGTTTTTGTTTGTACATATTTGTACAATATAAAATAATTTTCTTGGTCATTTTTTCAATGTCGACCTCAAAATTTGCCGCGCAAGCCTAATCACAATGTGTTCAAATAGCTTTATGTTTAATATCATTTATTTTAGTTTTGGCTAAAGTTTCATAAATTTTAAAATTTGTTTTATATTAAATAAATCTTGTAGAATTACGTATAAAAAATTATACTTATATATTGAGTAGTTAAAATATTACATGAAAGATCAAACCCTACTTTGTAGTACCTTCTTTGCACATTTTTAAGACTCCTATGACCCCTTAAGGTAACGGGAACATTTGACCCAGATTTTTGGCATTTTGTACCCCCCAGACCAAACTGGGAGTAATGTGTTTCATATGAACTCGTGCAGGACATTTCATTTTTATTTCAATGAAGGTAGAAAACTCACCTTTTTGGATTCTCCTATCTTTTTACGATGTTCCCCAACTCCCCATCGATATTATTTCATTGCTTTTCGTTAGGCAAAATTACATTGCCTCTCATCTCCTTTAGCTAAATATTTTTTTGTTAAACTGCTTTTTGAGAAATATTTTTCAAATGCTTTTTGAGAAATATTTTTCCATTGATTCATCATTTCATTTATTTTTTACTTCATTTTCAACTTTCTTGCACCACCACCATTACCAAGTACAGTAATATGTCTTAGGTCTTACAGCTCTTTAGCATAAAAAATATTTGTTTCTTCAACCCATTACTTTGTAATTACTTGAAGAGTACAGGGGACGAACCGCTTACTTTCTTTAGAGTCTTTCCGTAATTGTGTCTGCTTGGCGGACATTGGCGACCGGAAACCGGTTTTTCTTTCGGTTCTTCATTCGCGGTACAAACGTGTGATTCGTATTTACTGATCTCTGGCGTGAATCAGGGTTGCCGCGAAAGATAAACAAAGCGAGTAACCGGTTTCTTTACACCAGTTTAGGCGATTTCTCGCTATCATCCCCAAAGATGCTATTAAGGAAAGCCTTCTACGAAATAAAGCTGCTCTTCCCTTGTACTGTTCACTTTTTATATGAAGAGTACACGGGAAGAACCGATTGATCTATTAGGCGGACGCCCGCAATTGTCTGCTTGGCGGACATTGGCAGCAGAAAACCGGTTTCTCTTTTTCTTCTTCACTTGGTCCAAGCGTGGGGATCGTCAATAATCGCCTGAATCTTGGTAGATAGAAACCACAGAGATAGTAGTTAAAGTATTATAGTGGCAGATCACGTGACCTACAACACTGTCTTCATTGGGGCTCTTCTGGGAGCTCCTTGTGCGTCCCGTCGTTAGCATTGGAGGTCACGTGATCTTCCACTCTATTACTTTAACTATGATCTCTGTGGTAGGAACTGGTTTCTTTACACAAGTTTAGGCGATCACTCGCCATCATCACCAAAGTGGCCTGCTAAGAAAACTTCTCTACAAAATCAATCATTTTTTCCCGTGTACTCTTCATATGCTTTTCGCAAAATTTACAAATCTATATTGCTATATAAAAGGGTTCCAGCCTCTTTCCTTAATACCCCATTCTGTCTAAGAATTGATTATTAATACTATATAGTCATATTAATTTTAAACCACTATTTTAGTACTTACATATAAAAAAATAAAAGCCTTATTTAAGAAATTCGGTTGCGGCACCGATCCGGGCGAAAAGAGAGAATTTAACTCTTCCGAAATCAAATTCCGATTTTCCCCTTTAAAACCCGTTCTACCAAACGATAATCATCGCCCAGAGGTATCGCAGACGATTCCTAACCGAGTGCAAACGATCCTCCTTTGCCCCCTTTGTGCCCGAATTAGGAAGCCCTTCCCTGAAGCCACAAATCATCAAAAGACGCGAGCGGAGCTCTGATTCAGGGTTGCCTGCTTCTGGATTTGTATCACAAGTCGCCAACAATTGCAAAACTCGTTTTACACGCAATAGTTCCGGTAATGTTGGCCGTACTGAAAGTACACTTTACAGTGCCGTATGATCGCAGTGGAATTGTTTAGTTAACTGATTGGACCTTTCACATTGTGAAGGTGAAAAATCCAATAATTTCAAGTACGCATTACAAACTGCAACGTTTAATATCTTTACAGCTTCTTTTTCTCGTATTGTTGCAATGGGTATGTCTCAGGCTGGTGTATAACAAAAATGTGAACTAAAACAAATTCTTTCTCGAGTTTCGATTGGTGATTCCATGTCACGTTTGAACAGTTGACCAACTGGAGCACCGATCGCAAGAAAAACAAAAACAAATCTGGAAGAACTGTCGTCACCTGAAACAACCCGACTGCTTGCTCAAAAAGAGTTCTGTAAAACACGTTTCTCCTTTGATGTACACTTTAAAAAGCAAAAACAATAATACACATACAATGCAAAAATAAATCCATGCATATTTTGTTTTCATTTTACGTTTTTTTTTAAAAAGAATATTGTAAAATGAAAACAAAATATGCATGGATTTATTGTTGCATTGTTTTTGCAGGGGCCGCAGGAAATACCGTAAGCACTTTAAAGAACATATCAGTGCTTACGGTATTTCCTCCGGCCCCTGCAAAAGCGTCCAACTTTGTCACTATTTGATTGAAATCCACAGATGAGACCGTATTTACGGTTTTCGAGCATGTAAAGGAACATGTAAAGGAACCAATTAAAAAATTAACCTAACATTGCGATGCGATAACATTGCCGATGCGATTATGAAACTGTGGCAAAACTTATGACTTGTGGCAAAAGGCAACATTTGTGTTTGGTACACTCTTAAAACAAAAGAGTGAAATCCACTCCAGTTGGAGAAGTGCATTTTCGACACCCTAAAGGCATGCATATTTTCTCAGACTGAGTTAAAATCACTCGTTTGGAGTGAACTGTCGGAGGTTTAACACACAAAGGATCCACTCCAAAAGGAGAAGTGCATTTTCCAGTCTGGAGGAGTGAAATCCACTAGGCTGAGGTAAATTGGGAGTGTTTGTTTTAAGAGTGTACAGAGTTCTCCGAGGACGTTTTATGAATAGCTTTTTGTGTTTTGTAATGTCTGAAAAATGACGCCAATTTTTTTTGTTTGTACATACATAAAAAAGAGAGCTTGACCTAAACTTTTTCAATTTATGAGGCCCAAGTCCCTTAGACGACATTCTTGCGTCTTCTTTGGAGTATCGGATATTTCGAAAAAGAAACCCTCTCAAGCAACGCAGACTATAATTTTAAGATTTTGGGTTCCGAATAAGTTTCGAGAGCAGGATTCTTCTTATTGGAAGTAGACAACACCCTTAGGAGGAGCGTGACGTAGGTGAGCTTTTCCGGCCTTAAGGGGGAATGGGCGAGCAGGACCGGGGGTCTCCAAACTCAAATGCCTCAATGTTAATCCAATGGGAAAAAATTATTTTCTTTGCCACATTTCTCCGGCTGTATTGAACATTTTTACAAGAGGATTTTTTTATGTGATAAATGTAGCTGACTTACAGGTCCCGACAATCCCACTTTTTGAAATTAGTGCGAATATTTTTTTAAATATTCAATAAATTATTTTACACAAAATATTCGAAGCAATTTCAAAAAGTGGGAAGATAGAGACCTGTAAGTCAGCTAAATTTATCACATAAAAAATCCGCTTGTAAAAATATTCAATACAGACGGAGAAATGTGGCAAAGAAAATAGTTTTTTCCCCATTTGATTAACATCGAGGCACTTGAGTTTGGAGACCCCAGGTCCTGCGCGCCCATTCCCCCTTAAGAGTTGAATTAGCCGCGTGTGGGACTTGGTCCTGATGGTAAAAGTCCAAATAGGACTGAAATTCTGACTGACAAATTCCTAACTCTAAAAATGTGTTAATAAATAGTAAACTCTTTAATTATAGTCTCTGACTTGACCATGGTTGAAAAAGATGAGACTCGTTTTCACTAGTTTATGCATAAGATTTTATTGCAGTGCAATTCACCACAGAGATAGCTTTATCACACTAATGTGTTTACCACCCCCGTTACCGAACAGCTATTTTGAAATGTTGTGGAATTTCTTGGAAATGAGGCCAAGGTCTTCGAGTCCATCAGCCTCTAAATTACACTGCTCAAAACAATTAAGGGAGCACATGTTTTAAACCCTTTCGCTCCCAATAATTCCTTTGGGAATCACCAGCTTGTGATTTTTTTCTGACTAAGTTAAATTCGCCACTTATGTATCGTTAGATACATCGTTAGATGGAAGAATAACGTATTTTGAAGAATTTAATATTTTTTTTTATATTAATAAAAATATGAAAAATATGGTAAAATAAATTTCACTTTAAAACAGATTTAGAAAATAAATTGACCCTAAATTTTTCATGCTTGCATTTTTTAGATGTTTAAAAATATATTTCAACTATTTTTAACAAAAAAAGTTTTGAAAAAATTATTGTTTTAATTTATTAAAAAGTTATTATTCCATTTCGCCCCTTTAAATTTAAGTATTAAAAACTTAAGATTTTTTTTCTCCTGTTTTTTACTATTTCATTTCGAATGCATAGTGAACCTATTTAACAAATTTTATATTTATAGGACAAAAATTAAAAAGTCGGGAGTGAAGTTAAAGTTGGAATTAAAAAGTGCTCCCCTAATTGTTTTGAGCAGTGTATGACAAGACATAACATTTCTTAACGTAAAAAAATGCTGAATTTTACAATTACCCAATACAATGAAATATAATCATATTATAACACCGTATACAGCAATAATATTTAATGTAACATCAATTTAAATTTCTGGCACACGTATGTCTTAGAAATGTTTTTTAATCTATTAAGCCTATTCTATTTAATATCTATTATGTAAATTTTTCCTTACAAATTATTATTATGTAATCCCCCCCCCCCCCCGAAAAAAGTATAAAAAATGTACATTTAAACATTTAAAATCATGACTGCATAACTAACCTGTCAAGCGTTTAATTAGCAACCAGCAAAATGTGTTGCAATATTTTTTTTTTTTTGCAAAATCAGACAACAATAATACTTCTTTCAAGATGATTTCTCGCCAAAATATAGTAACCCAGTCACGCGGTGTGTAATAGACCGCGAAAGAAAGTGACTCAATTTTTAAACCGTCTCTTTTTTCTTCCCATTTCGTTATGATTTTATAATTGTCTTTTGTTCAAATTTCTTTCATTTCACTTTTTCCCCTCCATTTGTACTCAAGCGGCGGCAAGACTTTGGTCGGAAAATGATTCAAAGGAGAAAGATTTATTACGCTCATTAAGCCTTACGTTCCAGAGTTGGTTTCATTGCTAAGCATTTCATCTGTTGTGTTGGTGTTTGTTTTGTGTTTTTTTTAAGGTTATTGGAAATTTAAAAAAAAATACTTTTATTTATTGAATGTTTCAATAGATGTCTTTAAGTGTATTTGGTTGAATTTGAATTTTTTCGGCTGTTTCTATCTTCCGAATGGAGTTTTAAAGTAGTCACGTATGTTTTTTGTACACGACGATTTCGGTAACAATATATTTTATTTTGATAAACATTTGCAACAGCAAAATAAACAATAAGCTTTCCCACCTTTACGTCTTCTTTTACCCGCTATCTTCAACTACACTGCTCAAAACAATTAGGGGAGCACATGTTTTAAACCCTTTCGCTCCCTATGATTCCATTGGGAATCATCAGCTTGTGATTTTTTTCTGACTAAGTTAAATTTGCAACTTATTATCGTTAGATACATCATTATATGGAAAAATGACGTATTTTGAAGAATTTAATATTTTTTTTAAATATTAATGAAAATATGAAAAATATGGTAAAATAAATTTCACTTTAAAACAGTTTTAGAAAATAAATTGACCCTAAATTTTTCATGCTTGCATTTTTTAGATGTTGAAAAATGTATTTCAACTATTTTTAACAAAAAAAATTTTGAAAAAATTATTGTTATAATTTATTAAAAAGTTATTATTCCATTTCCCCCCCTTTAAATTTAAGTATTAAAAACTTAAGATTTTTTCTCCTGTTTTTTACTATTTCATTTCGAATGCATAGTGAACCTATTTAACAAATTTCAGATTTATAGGATAAAAATTAAAAAGTTGGGGGTGAAGTTAAAGTTGGAATTAAAAAGTGCTCCCCTAATTGTTTTGAGCAGTGTATTTGTACAAAAGGAGTTCTGTAAAACCCGTTCCTCCTTTGATATACACTTGCAAAAGCAAAAACAACATTACAGCTCGCCTCAATTTTTTTTTCTCACTTTATGCGTTTGTTGATTGGTTGGTAGACATATCGAAAGAAAAAAGTGGAACTCCACATACAAAAGGCTAGACTAAAATATTTGAACGAACGGTGAGCGAGCGAAGCGATCCAAAGAGAACTGCGGAAGCAATTCCCGGGTGTTGGTGAGCTATAGCATGCAATAGACGTGCCCCCTTACATTACTTTGAATATACTTTGTGAAAGAAAATTGATGAAAATATTTGATTCCCGCTTGTAGAAGTTAAAATTATAGCTTGATGCTAAATTTTGGCAATTTTTAATTCTAATGCGTGCAAATCTTGTTTAGAAATGGTTGTTGGGGAAATTTACTGTTAAAAACCTACTTGTTAACAAAGCTTGAGATAGGAATTTCAGCTACTTGAGATTAAAATTTCAGTGAATATGTAAGTAACAAGAAAAGAGGAAATTTTCGAACTTCTTGTTCGTACGAATAGACGTGGCACTTAAATAGAATGATAGCTAATTAAAAATAATATCTCCCTAGAATTGTTCAACTGACCACTGTCTGCGTCTCCACGTCGCCGTCCACCCTACCCCGTTAGAAGTCAAATGACCGCCTAATCAGGAAGCGGAGGAATATTCAGCACTTTTTGGCGCCCACCCGACCGCGAGTGGTCGCCATCTGTCACCTGTTGGCGAGAAGTCTGACCGGACCGTCGCCGTCAAGTCGAGTTCACCCTTTATGGTGTTCTTGCTCTTCTCAAAATACAACTGTTACGTGCTTAGGTTTTTAATTATAGCAGATTAGTTTTTAATTTTAGTAAAACTATTTTTTAATAAAAAAATATTTGGAAATATTGAGAAGCTTTTATTGTATACAATAATATATTTAACGAAAAATCGAACAGAAGTTTGAAAGAAAAAAGATCCCCCTCCCACCCCCAATGGGGCTGTTGCTGCTGCTAAGCCTTTGTAGACTCTGCATATTCCCCAGAACTGAGAACCCTTTTTTTGTGGAACCATCTAGGTGACTCGCGCTACCAACTTTGAAGCTTATAATACAATGAATCTGAGCTCTTTGTGGATGTTTAAGCATGCAGAGATAAAATTTTGGCAAGAAGATTTTTTTAAAATTATATTGGGAGAAATAAATATAATAATCTCGATTATCAAAACGTCCAACGGAAACGTCAGAACTTCTCTCAGTTCGCTTTGCATAGTTAAATGTAGGAGTTCTGACAATATATAAATATACAATCTACCAACTATTTAACAATTTACCAATATATAATTTACTAACAAAAAACTAACATACTTCAAAACTTACCTTTATACATGAAAAAGAGTTTTTTCTTCTCAAAAAACCGGTAAAAGTAACATATTATTCTTTTGTTTTATATTCTTTGAGTGGACATTAAGTCCACTCTTATGTCGCACGGGAGGGACTGCACATTTGTAGGCGAGACTCTTTGATTGAATTATTCCCACCCTTTTAATGGTGGGTCAAGATTTATTACGCGGCATTTATACGCTGTGTTTGCAGAGTGGGAAATTTGTCTAAATGGACGTCGATTAGGGCTGTTCCGATTGTTGCTTGATTTACATCACACTTGAGCTGCGGATGGGACAATTCATCCTCACTTTATTTAGCTACTCTTATGTTAAGGAGTAATATGGGAATGATTGATGCGTAGTTTTTCGTGTGTGCACTTTAAATTAGGATCAATGACTCATATAAGCTATATATTAACACATATTTGAAATACGAACATGAATTATGTCCAATTTTCAACATTTTAAGTTTAAGACTCGTGCTAAACACAAATGAAAGATTTTTTTAATAATAAATGCTCAAAATATTTGAAGCGGTTTCAAAAAGTGGGAAGATAGAGACCTGTAAGTTATCTACATTTGTTATTTAAAAAAAGTTTGTAAAAATATTCAATACACCCGGAGAAATGTGGCAGAGAAAATAGTTTTTTCCCCATTGGATCAACACAGAGGCACTTGAGTTTGGAGACCCGCGGTCAAGCGCGCCCATTCCCCCTTAATACTTAAAATTAATTACAGATGCAGGTTTTAAACCAGTATGAAAACAAATGGAGTGTCCCAACACACACAAACAACACTTCTATTCAATGTACCAATTTGAGTATCAGCCCCTCTTCCCCTTCAAGTTGATTGAAGGCGTGGGACCCTAATGACCCTTTAACGTTGGTGGGTGACGCAATTACCGAGGGAGGGGGGAGAGAACCTCCCCTTGGGGGGGTCTTCTTTGGGAATTTGTTTTTATACAGTGAACGTGTTCTTTCTGCAAGTGCATTATCGCAATTTGTTTTTCCCTCCTCTGAATCTTCGGCGTGGATTAGGAGTTAATTGATTGGTAAAAGTGTTTGGTTGTTTGTTTTTTTGTGGGTGCTTGAGTTGTCGTTTTGTTTGTTAGCAAGAGAAATTGGGAAGGTGAAATGTCATTCTATTTTCATTTTATTCAAATTATGCATGTTAAGCACATCGCACTTTTGATGTTGGAAAATATCATTATTTTTTGCCCCTTCTTAAAACTGGCCTTGGCCCACTGATGGGCAATAGCCAATCAGTGGGCCAAGGCCAGTTTTCGAGACCAAAGGCTCTGGGGTGCTAGGTATATATCCCGGTTAGCTGGTCAACCTCACTCAGGACCCCCAGGGTTTAGTTCCCAAACATGCTGAGTCCTCATTTTACATATCGAATTAATGGATGAAAGGTTGAGCCAACCTATCAAAATCCGGAATTCGAACCCCAGACCTGTGACACAGTAATTCAAGGCGCTACCACTGTTACATTAGGCCTGATTGTTTATATTAAAAACTAATATTTAAAAGTTAGAGAAAAAAATGGTATGTTTCCAAGATGCATACTGTTTTTTGTCTGTTTCCAAGATGTATGTTTGATAACAAGTAACATTTTAATTAATAACTGTATAATCGATTTGTTGTTCCAGTTAAAACCCATTTAAGGTTGAACCGATTAACCTTGCAAGTTTTTGTACAAATTAGGTTATGAAAAATGATTTCCTCCTTTTGTGCAATGGATAAAAAACACATTCTTATTTAAATAATATTGCTTTAGATATTCTTTAATCTTGCAATTGCTTAAAAAAAATTCCCTGTAAAACCCGTTCCTTCTTAGAATTACACTTACCATTGCAAAAACAACATTACAAAGAATAGAATGCTAGCCTATTTAAAAGACTAACGCTTTGCATATTTATTAAAATTGTGATTGTTTTAATTTGGTATGGATTCTGTAAAACCCGTTCCCCCTTTAATGTACACTTGCCACAGAAAAAACAACATTACAAAGATTATAGAATGCTTTAATATTTAAAAGATTAACGCTTTGCATATTTATTAAAATTGCGATTCTTTTTAGAACGGATTCTGTAAAACCCGTTTCTCCTTTGATGTACACTTGCCACAGCAAAAACAACATTACAAGGCTCAAATGATTGTTCCTTTGGTTGGTTGGTTGGTTGGTTGGTAGACATATATTTTCAGGCTTGTGCGCTTGGTCGCAAGGACCCGCTTATAAACCATCGTCAAGTAGGACAACACAGAACACACACATACAGAAATGACAGATGCTGCCATCTGTCGCCACCTCCACAATTTAGACATGTCCCTGAAGGGGAGATTGTTCCTTTACCTTGGTATATTACTTTATGAATATGAAATACAATATATTTTTGTAAGTATTTTTATGGGATCGAAAATGATAAAAAGAAATTTTATGTTTCGTTAAGTTTTATAGGATGCTGATTTTGAAAAAGTAGTTTTTTAAACACAATTTTTTGTCTGAAAGTATTTTACAGTTCGAACTAAAAGAGCTACGGAGAATTTAATACTGCAAATTTATTGCATGAGCTTCTAGGTCCTGTTGGAAGTCAAATAAGGTTTTTGAGTTGTTAGTCTTGGTTATTAGTTGGTTAGTTTTATTATTGCGCAAAATTGCATTTATTCTCCAAATATCTTAAATTTTAAGATAAAGAGCTTTATTTTAACTTAAAAGTCTTCTATGGTAACAGATCTCTATACAATTCCCATCGGGAACCTTTAGAACCTGTTTTTAAATAAAGTATGCGACATGTATACACAAAACCTTACCAAAAAATACAGAAGAAAGTTATTTTGCCATCAAAATAACTAAAAAATAGTTTTTAAAGATATGAAATAGTTATAATTAAAACATAATTGTCTGTTTAGATATTTGAATACCGTTAGTGCTGCTAGCTGTAGTTTTTAAATAATTACTAAAATTTTGTTCTAGTTATAACTAATTATTATCTTTAAAATCACAATTATTAACTATTTTAACCCTGTTAGTCCCAAAAATTTACTACACTACAGAAACATCTGATATTCACAAAATAAGCTTATTTTAGGTCAAATATACGAATTCCACAAGAAAAAAAAATCCATTTACATTTTTTATATGGTTTTTGAAACAATGCCAAAAATCTTTAACTGTGGAAAACAACAAAATAAAAAAATATATATATTAACTAAAAACACTTCGAGTTATATATTTTAGGATGTCTGACCATATTATTAAAAAAAATTTAGTAATTATTTTAACCGAAATAGTTTAAATTGTGTTTAAATATGTGGAACTGAAGTGAACTTATCAAAATTCAGGAGAAACGCTTGTTGACCATTTTCTAAATAAAAAAAATAGTAGTTCTGACTTCTATTGAGATTAAAGTAAAATTTTGTCTGATAGAACAAAATGTGAAGAATCGAATGATGTGTGTTTGGATGTCATAGCGGGACATAAACTTTTTGAAAAAATATTGAAAGTGATGATGCCAAATGACATCACTGGGACTGAAAGGGTTAATGGTAAAAAAACTTTCTTCTGTAGCTTTTGGTAAGTTTTCGCCACTATATGTCGTATACTCTATTTAAAAACAGGGTCCTAAGTTTCCCCGTTGGAATTGTACAGAGATCTGTTACCATACAAGACCCTTAAGAAGAAATATTTTGCTCCAAATAATCTGACTGTCAAACTAGACCACCGTGTAAACTACCGAAAAAAGTCCGGGAAAGAACAATTCAGGCCGCCCCTGATCATACAATCAGCATCCCCATTCCACTTAATCGCTGCACAAACGACCAAATCGAGTTGTCGTGCGAGGGGGTCGCCTAATTGAGTCACACCAGAGCTACTCTCTTATTCTCGGCGACCCCTACCAGATGCCAGCCCTTATAGCTGGTTAGAATAAGCCGGAGATGCTTGGGGAGGAGAAAGAGTGAAGCCAATGTCGCCAATGTTTACAATCGGGCTGGGGAGCCCAGTCGGTTAAGCACTCGCTTAGCATGCCCTGGTTCGGGTCCGGGCATCGCCAAAATAGCTGCCGACCTATAAACGGCCCGTGCAGCCAAAAATGTCCGACGAATAATACCCCGTGTAAGGGAGTGCACGTTAAATATCCTTCAAAGTCCTAACGCTGCGTACGATGTCGCCCTTAACGGTTGCGTTGGGTGCCTATTCAGGTGTTGGCTCGTCACCTGACTGTGGTTCTAAAATACGACGCCCGTCGCCAATAGCCCTCATGTTGCTCTAGTGCGACGATAATTGAAACCTAACCTAATAAATGTTCACAATTCAAATTGACAATTGCTTACAATATTTATACGGCTATAAAGAAACCTGCGTTAACTAAGGTTATTTATTTCAAAGCTACACTGGTATGCCCGAGTTTTAAATATTGCAGGAGTTTGTTTTATGCTAAATATAACAAATCATACATAAAATTGAAGGAAAACTAACCTAGTTTTTCCTATAGGTGCCCAATTGTGAGCCTTTAGTGATACGGCGCACATCCAAACGAAAATGCAATTCTTTCCACACCTTCTGCAGCAAGTCCATAGTAATGGAAGCAACAGCCTGTGCAACTGTGAAAACGATGCAGCGGTACAAGCGTATGAGCTTGCCTGACAATGTTGGAGTTATTCTTTGTTCGTCACCTCCAACCACAACTGTCGAGCGATTACATCTTATACTATTACAATTTTAAACTAGGACATTCTTTTACAAGCACCCTATATTATTTTGGAGCATGAGAGGTAGATACCTGCTGGTAAAAAAGGGCAATAAATTGGCATTCAAATGCCTCAGACATTGAAGGGAGGTATTTGATAATTCGCTAAAACTGCGAGCTGTTAGCAGTTGTATCAGTACAAGTCCATAGTAGTTGACTCGATATACATCCAAAACCAACCACATTATGAATTCTCAATTAGATGTCTACATCAGACATTACATTTTATTTTTCAAGAGTCTGAAATTTTTTTAAAAAAGAACCATTTTTGCTAAAGTAGCTTGTGTTTATAAGGTTTGAACTTGTAGATTTTAGTTACCTGAATGAACTAGAACTGTTAACCGTTGTAAAAATTAAACATTTAAGTAATCTGAATTTTCTTTCGAAAAAAGTGTACATTGGAAAAAATACTTTTAAATAAGAGTTTTCAGCTAAGTAGGGTAGACTAACCAGTGAATGAACGTTTTCGACGCTGCGTTCGCCAGTTAATGAACACCAGGATATAATGACCAGGACAACCAACCATTGTCAGATAGCTTCCTACTACATGGGAGGAAGTCAGTGTTGCCAATCCATCGAGTGGAATGATTTTGAATCCTTATTTTTAAAATTATATTTACCAAATGTTCATTCACTGGGGCCTGTTCACTCACTGGTCAGTCTACCCTAAATTCAATTCTTTAAGCGAATGTATCTGTGAATGAATGGGGTATAATGATATTATTATAGACTGTATAGCCTGAGTTTGAATAATGAAATGTTCTTATATTTCTCTTAATTCGAATTTGTTTAGTTTTTACTTATTATTCATTACATGTAAAGTAGCACTTTGTCCTCTTAAGACCCGTGCAAAATCCTACGCGTAAATTTTTATATATATAATCTAAGCATACTTTTCATACAAATATATGCTAAAAAGTATGTTTTTCAAAGAAAAAAATTATGTTTAATAGTTACTTTAACTCTAAAAATAAGCATTTTGTTGTGTGCTATAAATGCTACAAAAAAGGCCTTATCACTTATTTACAGTTAACAGATTATTTTATCATTGTTTTTATTTCAAAGTGCCTCGAAAATGAACTACTAAAATAACTTTTTGAAAAGTTACAAAAAAAATTAAAATAATTGTTTTAAGAACTCTAATATCTCATTGACCCACGTTGAACTTCGTTTATTTATAGAAATAAATGACTGATACCTGTAATCAAAGGCTGAAAACTGATATTTGGATCTTCTTCTATGGGACCAGGTCTATTTCGGAACTAATAGAAATGCTAATTGTTTGTGGGGAGATTTTTAAAAATTTCTCCAAATGGGGACGCCAAGAGGATATAAATAGTCAAGCTTTTGTATGGGTGTATTGTAGGAGCTATCAAGACATCATTTGGCAAACCTTTTTCGGAATTAGTTTCTGCAGGGCAACATTCTTGTATCGTTCTAATTTTTATGCCAACCCCCTAACCCCCTGAAGGGGTTCTCCATTTAATTACGAGAAGAGATCAGACGATACCAGAGAAAAAATCAGCAGGCGATTGGGTTAAGGGAGACGGATAAGTCGTTTGGGATATTTTATCTCGTGAACGTTTGGTAAAATGGTTAGATGTATGAGTGGATTAGCGTGTTATAAGGATAAAATCTATTGAAAGTGTTATTTTGAATGTGTGAAAATAATACAATTTTGGGTTGGTTAAGAAAATAAACCTTAATTTGTTAAGTTAGTTTTGAATTATCTTCGCACTAGAGCTACACGAGGCCTATTGGCAGCTGGCGTGGCATTTTAGAATCACAGTTAAGTGACGAGCCGACAAATGAATAGGCACCCAACGCAACCGTTAAGGGCGAGATCGTACGCAGCGTTAGGACTCTGAAGAATATTTAATGTGCATTTATCTTACACTGGGTATTATTCGTCGGACATTTTTGGCTGCACGGGAAACCTTAATTTGTGTAGTGTAAAAATATTATGAAACATCTAAACTTACTGAACACCATAAAAATTATTGAATACCGTCTGAATAAAATACATATACATTTATACATTACGATATCTGCAGTTGAATGCTATGCAAAAGTAAAGAATTAAGCGCCAAGGGCACACAAGAAGTCAAATAAAAAACATATTTAATTTTTTTTGTAATATTGAAAGTTTCATCTTACTTCTTACATATACTCTTTAAATTTTGTTTCTGCGATAACTAGAAACATACTAAAATAGATTAAAAAATTCTACCAATGTATTTAAAGTTATCTACAACTAGTTGCACATTTCGGTATTATCTCCCAATAGTGTTTTGACAACTTCGACGTACACCTTTTCTCAGAACCTACAATTTTTTAAGCTTGCACGTTTTGACAGTACGTTTCCAACACATGTAACTAGACTTCGACGCTCTATTTAAATGATATGTTGAAAACTTAAAGATTTTTGGCATTTTTAATGAAAAGAAATTGTATAAATTTTCATAAAACTTGGGTAAATCGGTAAAAAAAATTGCTGTAAATTCAAAAAGACACCTATTACTAAATCCAAGCTTTAGTGATGGTAATGGTAATGTTATAGTTTCCGGTTGCCTATTTCTAGCCCCCTTTCGTAGCTCTAACACAGGCAATAACGCCTCATAATTTAGAGCCCTGGTCAAGTGTCGAGGTCGACGGCTGATCGGGCACTCAACGGAACTTCGAGCGACAACGTACGCTGACGCCTTTAGGACTTTGGACTCCACAGATTTAACGAGCACGTCTGTCCCAGTGTTCTCGGGCCCATCCGTCACGAGTTGGATTTTTCTATTCTTCTAAATGAATTTTAAAATTAAGACGAAAATCACGCCCGAAAACGCTTTCTGGCTATCACGTGGTATCGATGGCTAGTAACTGTCACTGGTAACTATAAACCAACTTTAAATACCATTTTTGAATTTACTTTAAGCAAATTTGAACTATCCGCTACTATAAAACCTCCTTCCACTATCTATACAATTCTTATATTAATAGTAAATTAGATGGAATCAAGTTTAATTGCATGCAAAAAAAAAAAAGCATCACACCGGTTTGTTTATAGTTACTAGTGACGTCAACTAAATCAACGTGTTTGTTATCACGTAACTTACGGATGAAAACAAGCTATTTTAAAATAATTTTTATTGAATATTTAAAGATTTATTTTGCAAAACAATATGTATCTATGTTATTTTTGGGTTTAAACTATAATTAATTTAATATTGGTAGGTATTTTAGCGATACAGTCAAGTACCCTATTACGTTCTCATACCACAAAATGCGTCTGTCATGGAGGGCCATTTTGCGGTGTGTGACGTCACATTATGAGTCCTGAAAAGAGAAAAGGGGAAATAAAATCCCCCTTTTAGCATTCAATCAATAACTAGAAATGGCAATAATTCAGATTTAAGCATCGCCCTTTTGCAGTTTTGTCGTAAATATCAAAAGAGAAAAAAAGAGGGGGAGGGGGTCTGTTTGAATTACTTCCTCCCTCCTCTTTCCTTTACGAAGAGAAGCTTTATTTCATGCTCCATTTGCCTTTAGACTTCTGCTACTTCTAAGGTCTGAGGGGTACATGCTTATGTTGGGGAACAGATACTTTGGTAATTCACTTTTTTTTAGATTAACGTTCCTGGAAATGGGAAAAAATGTTAGGTTAGGTTAGGTTTGGATTATCGTCGCACTAGAGCTACACGAGGGCTATTGACGACGGGCGTCGTATTTTAGAACCACAGTCAAGTGACGAGCCACACCTGAATAGGCACCCAACGCAACCGTTAAGGGCGACATCGTACGCTGGGAAAAAATGTATTGCTGTTTCCTCTGCATTAATTTTTGAATCGTTTTAAAATTTATGGTTACACTGGATAAGTTGATATGGTTAAAAGAAATGTTGTTAAAGTATTATTTTTTTTTGTTAATTAAGAATTTTGTAATGTTTTTGCATTTTTTCCCTTTGGAGTATAAAAGTACAAAGTATTGTTAAGTTTTAATTATAATTTATGATCAAGAAATTTTAATATTAAAATCTTTCTAGTCTATTTTTTTTTTTTTTGGTGAAGAGATGTTAATCTTTCCCTTTTTATGCTTATTATTTTTTTACTAGCAGTATGGTCCCGCCTTACTGGGAACCCGTTAACTTCGCATTGCTTCCCTTTAGAGGCATGCTTACTTGTAAAAATACACTCAAAATCAAAACAAAATTAAATTCGCGTTGGCGCATGCACACTTAAAAAAGCAAACACTAATAGAGAATGAAGCAGCCTTAGGGCGAGCTCATATCTCAACCAAACTCAATCAATCAAACTAATAGAGGATGGCGTCAAGCCCCCGTTTCTGCCCGGTTCATGTATTTTCAAGCCCTGTTATGGTCCCGCACTCCCAAGTGGATGACGTTTATTGAAACTAATTATATTAATTAAAATTCACAATCAAATATGAAAAAACTAAGCTTTAGGTGCACACGTAGGTGTTAAAAGGAATCTATATTAAAAATTTCGAATTTTTTAGAGCAGTCTAAGTAGGTCTTTTGCGATCCACAGACATACACACAGACAGACATGCAGACAGACAGACTCTTTCTTTTATTATTATAGACGATTGAAATTTAAAATTAATGGACAGATTGATAAATAAACGGTAGTACAGATGACAGTGTAGACCGATTATCAAAATGTAAAAAAAAAAAATAATAATAATAAGATACTTGAAGACATACGTTTCAAATAAAAAAAAGAGATTTAAATCGTATAGTTAGAATTGAATTTGGATGACCGGCGGAATCGGACCAATGCCAATAACCAACTATTCATAACTTAAATTCTTTAAAATTAAGTTTAGTTTAGTTTGAATTATCGTTGCACTAGAGCGACACGAGGGCTATTGGCGACGGAAGTAGTATTTTTGAACCACAGTCAAGTGACGAGGTGACACCTGAGAAGGTACCCAACGCAACCGTTAAGGCGTATCTTTTCCAAATATGGCATACTGATTTCAAATATAATGAATAATACAATTAGGCATTTTTTAAAATTTAAATATAGTTTATTTATTTTAAACGATGTTTTTCTACTAAAAAAGAAGGTTTACGCTAACAAGTCTACCACATTGAATTTTCATCCTATAAACATTAATTATATGTTAAATTCTTCGTTTTGAACTGATGCATGCAATGACCCTCTAGAATTGCATACAAATTACAAGAAAAGAAGTTATTAAGAAAAATGTTATAAATTAACCACAAAAAAAGGATTTTTTTCAATTAACTTACACTTGGAAATTTAAAAAAAAAAACTTGTATATTTACACCGGATGTTAGAGGTTCATTCTTTTTATACTAGAAGTGTTGGCGCAAACCCCTTTTTTTAGGTGAAAAACACCGTTTAAAATAAATCAATTATATTTAAGTAAAAAAAATGCCTAAAAAGCATTGCTCATTTTATTTGAAATCACTATGCCAAATTTGGAAAAAATTAAAAGTAAAAATTTTAGAATTTTGGGTATTCGCCTACCTTAACGTGCACTTCTTCTCCAAGAGGAATTATTCTTCGGACATTTTTGGCTGCACGGTCCGTTTATAGGTCGGTAGCTATTTTGGCGATGAAAGGACCCGAACCTGGGACCTTTCGCATGCTAGTCGGATGCTTAAATGACTGGGTTCCCCATCCCCTTTTTAAAATTAAAATAAAGAAAGTAGGTTAAAAAGATGTACTAAATAACAAAAAGTTAGCAACTTTTACATCCCTTCGTACCTTCACTTCTTTTACATTCCAGCACCTCCCAGAAGTTTTTTTCCCGAAATATTTTTTTAATGCATGAGAGAAGAGAGTATTTAAGCTGCTAGAAATGGCAACAGTGATTCAAGTCGCCATACGAGGTTCAAACAAACAGAAATTTAGAATGCGGGGGAGGTGGGGGTAAAGAATTGGAATGTTCGAACCGTTTGCGTTCCAATTCGTGATACATATTAACTCGCTGATTTTGTTCGAACGTGATTTGTTTTTGTGTTTGGAAAAGTTGTTCTTTTTGTGGTAAATCGTTTGAATGATTATTTACTTTGGAGAATTTTTTCTACAAGAAAAATGGGGTTTGAGTTTGGGTACTTTGGATAATGAACAATTGTTTTCCTTTGGTAATCATGTATTTGACGTCAATGTATTTTTACGGAAAATTTACTTAAGAATGGCAATAAAGGTTGTTCTTAAAATAAAGTGTTTTGGATTTATTTATTACTGGATAATTGATTCGGCACTTTTTGCATGTAAAATGTGCATTTGAAGTTCAAAAGAGCGAAGATTTATTTTATGCTGCTTGATGTTTTTATTTATAATTGTATTACATATAATAAATTTATAAGTCACCAATTGTGATAAGTTTGGTATGTTTGTAATTTAACACTTCTTTTAAAATGATATATTTAAAAATCCAAATTTTTGTTCAATTTCTGAAAATCTTTTCATAATGAATGTTATCGACATTAAACACAATTTATTTCAAGACTATTTTAATAAAATTTCAATGGGTATCTGTTATAGTTTAGAAATTATACTTCATTTACAAGAATAATTTCTCTTGTAACAAATTGTATCTTAAGCTATAATATTTGTTAATGTCGAACAAAATATGTAATGCATGGTTATAAAATGTTTGTTTTTCGTTATAACTAAATTTGCCCGACTTAAATTGCTAACAACTTTTATCTGTCTTCAATTTGTGAAAAAAATTAAGTAGAAAGTTTATTTCCGAGGCCAATTTTTTGCCTATCATCAGTAATGGGTTAAAAGATTATCTCAATTTTTAGCTATTTATAACTTGAACATGGTACTATTATCTAAATTCTATAATCGCTAAATATTATTTTATGATACTATTTTCCCTTGACATCGAAAATTAATGTAACATATTTTTATTAATATTTTCTATTTGCTATTATGGGGCTGGGAGACAAGTTGGCTAAGCAGTTCACCTTACATGCGGAAAGTCCTAGGTTCGGATCTGGGCATCACCAAAATAACTGCCGACTTATAAACGGTCCGTGTAGTCAAAAATATCCGACGAATATTACTCCGTGTTGAGAAAGTGCACGTTCAACACCCTCCAAAGTCCCGACGCTGCGTACTATGCGTATGTCGCCTTTAATGGTTGCGTTGGGTGCCTGCTCAGGTATCGGCCCGTCACCAGAATGTGGTTCTAAATTACGACGTCTTCGCCAATGGTCCTCATGAAGGTACCTCTAGGGCGACGAAATTACAAAATAAAACAAAACTGAACTATTTATTATTATACTTTAATAATATTGTTAACAATTATATTTAACCTGTCACTTATGGCGTAGTTGAAATTTCAAAACTGGTTATCGCGACGCTAACTATTAGGGTGGGGAGAAAAATACTTTTTATTTTATTTCGAATCGCTATAGTGCGCAAAAGTTGCCATTATTAAAAACATGAAATATTAACTTATTATAACTTTTCATTCATTTATCTTCCATTGCCATCATAATTGGCAAAAAAATTGTTAAATACCGTAATTTTTTAATATTTTTTAAAAGCCTGATAGATATTTTTAAGTAAGATGTTTAGCATGTCTTAAACTTATATGATTAAAATTTATTAAACGTAAAACTTTGAAATTTTGCAAAAACTACGATTTTCCCTCATTTTTTACTACGTTGCGTAGGCGGAGGATCTGGCACAAATGTTTAATAGTTAAATATATATTGTGATTTTACATACTTTTAATAGTCAAAACATGATATAAGATCGCTATTAAAACATCTATCGTGTTAAAAAAAAATTATAAAAATTACTGTTTTTGATAATTTTTGGGGCATTTTTCAATAATTGGTTCCTTTTTCCTGTCTTTACCAATGGCAACTTTTCCGCACTATAACGATTCGAAATAAAATAAAAGGTATTTTTCGGCCCACCTTTTTTTTCATTCGCACCCTGAAAGTGAGTTTCTCAGCTGCAAGACTAGGCTAACGGTGGAACAGCTTCTACAGAAAAAAAAAGAGAAGAAGCTTCATCAGCATGCACTGCTCAAAACAATTAGTGGAGCACTTTGCGTACTTTTGCTACCCTTTCAGTTTCAACTTTTAATTTTTAGCTTCCACACTACGTTTATAATGTAAAAAGTGGAAGGTTTTATAATCTTTCTGTCTGTCTGTCTGTCCGTCTGTCCATCCGTCCGTCCGTCCGTCTGTCTGTCCGTCACCCACTTTCACAGAACGAACCGCAAGTCTCACTAACACGTGGGATATGTCATTTTGAAGCAAAAAATCAGTTTAGGCTACATTCCAAATTTCATTAAAAATTTTAAATAGAAGTTTATTTAAAGTTTAAATAACTAAAAATTTAATTTACATTGAAATAACATGCGAATTCCATTTTTATTCAATATTTTCACTGTTGCCATGACATCAAACGTACGAGAAACTTTATTTAAAATAAAAATAAAATTCTTGATAAAAAATATTTGTTCTTGTGTAATTATTCAATTTGGATTGTTGTAATTGTTGTGATCTGAGACATTTACACGAACGACGTCAGTGGTAAAAAGACAATAAGAACAATAGTTTAAACACCAGTAATTTTGTAGCAACTCAACTTAACTCCATGTTCTTGATATACAATTAATTCTCCCTGGTATTCTTGATCATTCTGTATTCTGATCTCATTAAAGTATGTTGTGTTAACAACCCGTCCTCCTCTGTTCAGAGTATGTAACATTTCTGGCGACGAGGCGGTTCGCCCACGATTCTATATACTAAAGAAAGTAAATTTAATGCAGTTAAATTTTTTACAATGTTTCTTCGAATCAAGATGACTAAAAAGGGCGACTTCAACGGCTAGCGTGTTAGCCAAATTTCTGCTGGGTTGAAGGACACCTGGACACTGTGTTCGTATTCCCGATTGCTGGAATGGGTCATGCGTAAGCTTTTTTTAGATTCAGTTACTTTTCTGTATTTTCATTGCTTTTAACTAGTTCTATTAAGAATTCTATATTGTCAATATTAAAACGGTTTTTAAAATGGCAGAACAGACTACTACCGTGCAATATTTTGGTTCCGTCGGACCTATTTCAGAGTTCGATGTTTCTAAACCGCAAAATATTGAGTTGTATTTAGAACAGCTAGGTTTTTATTTGGAAGCAAACAATGTTCGTGATGATTCTAAAAAACGCGCTACGCTGTTAGCAGTTTGTGGTATGAAAACACTTAGTGTTATTCGTAATCTTGTTGTTCCGAATAAACTTAGTGAGGTTACGTATGATACTATAATCGAAAAACTTAAAACTCATTTTTCACCTAAATCGAATGAAATTTTTAAACGATTCAAATTTCATAAACGAGTTCAAGAAAGGAATGAACCGTTTAATACGTATGTTGCTGAACTTAGGAAATTAGCTGACGGGTGTAACTTCGAGAATACTTTATCAAATAGGATAAGAGATCAAATTGTGTGCGGGATAAATGACGAAGAGGTTCAAAGACGTTTACTCTCTGAGTCTACGTTAACCCTTGACATGGCTATTTCAATGGCTTTGGCCGCTGAATCTGCTGCTGCTCAGTCGCGGCTGATGCGTTCGGAAAATTCGTTTACTAGAAATTCGCAGCAGTCAGTGGATTTTTTAAAGCATAAAAAACCCGCGAAGGGTAAACAGCAGAGTTCTAAAACTGAGAATGCCAAAGTTTGTTTTAGCTGCGGAAAAAATCATGTTCGTGCAGAATGCAAATTCCGTAACGCAATATGTCATTTTTGCAAGGGTAAAGGTCATATTCAAAAAGTATGTCGGAAAAAGAATTCTAATTCGTCTCGTACAAATGAAATTCAGATACCGGAGGAATACGTTAATTCTTTACAGAGTTCGTCGTTTAAGCAAAAAAATCGAGGTACAAATAAAAGGGAAAAAATTAAGTTTAGAGATTGATTCGGGTTCTTATTATTCGATAATTTCTATGAGCACTTTTCAACGTGTGTTTCAGGATGAAAAACCGGAAATTCGTGAAACTCGTGTAGAATTGCGGGATTTTCAGGGAAACAAAATTCCACTTGCGGGGTTTTGCGAAGTTCTAGTGACTTTTAAAGACCGTAAAGCGGATCTAGAATTATTGGTTTCAAAGGAGCGTTGCACCAATATTCTGGGATATTCTTGGTTTGAAGGTTTGGGAATTTATTTAGGTGGAATAAACGAGACCAAATCTGACAGCATCAATGATTTACTTTACAAGTATCGTGATGTATTTAGTGAGGGACTGGGTTCTTATTTGGGAAAACCTATTTCTTTGCCGTTGAATCCGGAATGTCCCCCAATTCGATTCAAATCAAGAAACGTTCCGCTCGCTATGAAACCTAAAATTGAAAATGCTTTAGATAAGTTGCTTAAAGAAGGGGTAATAGAGCCAATAGCAGATCCTAAGTGGAC
Organism: Hylyphantes graminicola; assembly: GCA_023701765.1. Taxonomy (NCBI): domain Eukaryota; kingdom Metazoa; phylum Arthropoda; class Arachnida; order Araneae; family Linyphiidae; genus Hylyphantes; species Hylyphantes graminicola. Next base: position 8,968,750 of record CM043121.1, on the reverse strand, counting down.
CACGCCTGTTGTCCCAGTGATTAAACCGTCGGGGGAAGTAAGGCTGTGTGGTGATTATAAAGTGACGTTGAATAAGGCTATGGCTGACCACCCCTACCCCGTTCCTGCTGTGAACCATTTGATTTCAAACTTAAAAGGAGGGGGATTTTACGCAAAAATAGATTTAGCACAGGCGTACCTACAACTACCAGTTGACGAAAAATCGGCTGAGGCCCAAACAATTATTACTCATAAAGGCGCTTACAAGGTAAAACGTCTCCAATTTGGTATAAAAGTTGCTCCTGGAATTTTCCAAAATCTGATCGAGAACTTGTTCTTGAATATGGAAGGAGTAGTTCCATATTTTGATGATTTGTTAATTGTGGCAAATTCAACTGAAGAGCTAGTCTCCCGATTAGAAAATGTTTTGGCTAAATTAATGGAGTACGGGTTAAAAGCCAATCGAGACAAATGTCTTTTTGGAGTTCGTGAAGTTGATTTCTTGGGGTACCGGATAGATAGAAAAGGAATTCACCCTTCTAGGTCAAAAGTAACCGCGATTCAGGAGTTCCCTGTGCCCGAGAATAAAACGCAACTACAAGCGTTTTTGGGGTTGTTGAATTTTTATAATGGATTCTTGAAGGATAAGGCAACAGTAGCAGAAGTTCTTCATCGACTACTTGATCAAAACTCTGAGTGGAAATGGACAAAAAAGCATGATGAGGCTTTTAAGACCTTACAAAATCTACTCAGAACAGACAGCGTTCTGGTTCCTTTTGATGAAAAACTACCAATCGTACTAACCTGCGACGCGTCTCCTTTCGGATTAGGGGCCGTTTTGAGTCATATTCTTCCCGATGAGAAAGAAATGCCCATTGCGTTTGCTTCTCGACCTTTAACGTCTGCCGAACGAAACTACGCCCAGATAGATAAGGAAGCATTGGGAATTGTGTTTGGAGTAAAGAAATTCCATCATTTCTTATTCGGTCATAAATTCACCATTATTACGGACCACCAACCGATTTTAGGAATTTTCAATAATACTAAACCTACCAAAGAGATAATGTCCCCCAGAATGCTGAGGTGGTGTTTACTTCTAAACGCGTACGACTATTCGATTATTCACAAACCAGGAAAAAAGATTCAAAATGCTGACGCGTTAAGTAGGCTACCCATGAAAAGTAAGGATTTTGAGGTTCCATCTCCTCTTGAAGTTCTCTTTACTGAGGAACTAGAGAACCCGCCACTTTATGCTGCGGACATTGCAAAAATGACATTGCGTGACCAAATACTCTCTAGAATCCTAAATTTCGTTTTGAAGGGTTGGCCCAATAAACCACCCGATTCAGAATTCCAAACATATTTTTCTAAAAAGAACGAGCTATCAGTTCACAGGAACTGTTTGCTTTGGGGAAATAGGGTGATAATTCCAGCATCGGGAAGGTTCCGTGTCCTAAAAGCTCTACACCTTGGTCATCCTGGCATCGAGAGAATGAAAATGCTTGCCAGATCCTATGTATGGTGGCCAGGCATGGATCTTGACATCGACTCCTTTGTCAAGAACTGCACAGACTGTGAATCATCTCGTCACTTGCCTCCACGAGCACCTGTGCACCCTTGGGAAATCACGAGTCGTCCTTGGTCCCGTCTGCATGTGGATTTTGCGGGACCATTCCAGGGTCAAGATTTTTTCATACTCGTTGATTCCTTCTCCAAATGGGTGGAAGTTAAACGAATGCCTTCTACGACCGCTGGTGCGACCATTGATGTTCTCCGAGAAATCTTCGCTACTCATGGTCTTCCAGAGGTGGTAGTCTCCGACAATGGCCCTCAGTTCACCTCTTCTGAGTTCAAATCTTTTCTGGAACGAAACGCTATTCGCCAAGTTTTGATCGCGCCAAGACGACCAGCTGCCAATGGCCAAGCAGAAAGACTTGTCCAAACAGTTAAAGACTCCCTGCGTCGGATAATTCAAGGATCTTGGAAGAAAAGATTGGCAAATTTTCTCCTGCAGCAGCACTGCACGCCAACCACAACTACGGGAACCAGTCCTGCAGAGCTGTTGATGGGGAGGAGGGTTCGCACGGTTTTGGATAGCCTCCATCCGGATCTAACAGAAGAGCGGAGAGCTAAGCAGGAGATGGTCTATCGACAGGGTTGTGAAGATCGTGGCCTACGACATTTTCTAGAGAATGACTCTATCTTGCTGAGAAACTACAATCCCGGCCCACGTTGGATTCCAGCCACAGTGATAGACGCCACCGGTCCTGTCTCTTACCGGGCCCGCACCGAAGATGGACAGATCAAGCGATGCCATGTGGATCAGATGTTAAGGAGGAAAGCCGAACCACCAGTTCCAATAACTTCGGACAATCCTGCCTCGGATGAACCACCTTCTTCGACAAGTCCACCAGATCCGATGGGTCCTGCAGAGCAACAGTCCTTTCCTGCTGTGCAAAGTTCCAGTGAGGAGCCTAAGCGATCCATCACGCATCTCCCGGACTTGACTCCTGAACCTCCTAGACATTCCTACAACTTACGACCGCGGAAACCTCAAAGTTGATGGGGAGGAGTGTTGTGATCTGAGACATTTACACGAACGACGTCAGTGGTAAAAAGACAATAAGAACAATAGTTTAAACACCAGTAATTTTGTAGCAACTCAACTTAACTCCATGTTCTTGATATACAATTAATTCTCCCTGGTATTCTTGATCATTCTGTATTCTGATCTCATTAAAGTATGTTGTGTTAACAACCCGTCCTCCTCTGTTCAGAGTATGTAACAGTAATAGCACAATAAAGTTATTTTGATGGTTCGTTATATTTTTGGGGGATTAAACTTATTGGGAAAAAATTAAAGTAATAACTTTTGAATAAATTATAACAATATTTTTCTCAAAACTTTATTTGTTGAAAAAGGAAAATTCAAATCACTTTTTAAGCGTCTAAAAAATGCAAGCATAAAGAATTTTGAGTCAATTTATTTGAAAGTCAATTTGTTTGCTAAAATTGTTTCGGAGTGAATTCTATTTCACCACGTTTCTCATATAATAATTTAATTATAACTATTATTATATAATTCTTCAAAAGACATGATTCAAGAGAAAATACATGACATTTCAAAATACAGATATGCAATAATAGTGAACCCGATGCAAGTTCGAACTGCACTTCACTTGAGAAACTGTTTCTACATCTTAAAAGAAATTTATGCCTGCTAAAGAAATGAATTTCCGAGTACAGTAACTCTCGCCAAACCAAAATCTCCCTTACCATTTTTCAAAGTTGACTGCTTCACAATCAAAATATTTGAGATGCTAAGAAGTGACAAGCGGACTATACTTTAATTTAAAATCTAAAGCTATTTCAACTTAAGGGGTCTTAGGAGCCTTAAAAATGTGCAAAGTGGGTACTAAAAAGCATAGTTTGCGATTTCATGTAATGTTTTAACTACTCAATTTATAAGTATAATTTTTTGTGTGCAAATCTATAAGAATTATTTATTATAAAACAAATTTTAAATTTATAAAACTTTAGCCAAAACTAAAATAAATGATAACAAACATAAAACTATTTGAAAACATTTAGACTAGGCTTGGGCACGCCACATTTTGAGGTCATAATTGAAGAAATGATTAAAAAAAATGACTTTTTATTGCACAAATATGACAAATAAAGACTTTTATCGGTTTAAAGAAAAATAAAACAATATTTATTAATACAAAAAAAAATTTAAATCAAATTTTTTTTATTAATTTTAAAAAAAGTTCTAAAAATAATGTCTAATTAAAATTGAGCTTAGAAATTAAGTATAAGACTTAATCTGTACATATTTGTACTGTATAAAGTCATTTTCTTGGTCATTTCTTCAATTTGGCCCTCAAAATGTGGCGCGCAAGCTTAATCCAAATGTTTTCAAATAGTTTTGTGTTTGTTATCATTTATTTTAGTTTTGGCTAAAGTTTCATACATTTAAAACTTTGTTTTAAAGTATATAAATCTTATAGAATAACATAAAAAAATTATACTTATATATTGAGTAGTTAAAAAAATTACATGAAATTGAAAAACATGCTTTTTAGTACATTCTTTGCACATTTTTAGACTCCTAAGAAGCTTTAATATTTAACTATACTATTTAAAAATATTTATATTAAAAGTATACCATACCCAGCCGCCCCGGTGGCACACTCGTTAGGATTCTAGCCTTTGGAGCTGCTGGGGTCGGGTTCGAATCCCGGTCAGGCATGGATGTTTGTGACTGTCAATAAATGTTGTTATTTGTCTATGTCGATGTGTTTGTGTCGTCTCTTTCTTTGTGTGTCTCTTGTGTTTGTGTCATTTCTGGGGCTTAGTACAATAGACTTAAAAGTCGTAGTGCTTGGCTATCTTGCCCCCCACCAAGAAAGTCATAGGTCATAAGTCATACCATACCCATAAAAACCAAATAATTTACTCAAATAGATTTATCTTTTCCCAGTCTACCCAATCTTTCAAAACCAAATCGAACCGATCGATGAGAACATAATTTTCATTTCTCTTGATGCATAACTATAGGATGCAAAAACCAATCGGACTCGAGTCACTTGTGGTGCGGGGCGGGAGATGAGAGGCGGCAAAAAAGGAGAAGTCACATCTTTACGGCAAACACGCAAATCCGCCCTTTACTTTCAATTGTGACGAGGATTTACTCGAAAACTAAAGGGGTCCACCAAAAATGTACAGTGGTTTCCATTAATTCGTTTGGCTCTGGTGTTGTAACGGATATATTTTTTTTTTTGTGTGATATTTTCTAAAGTCATGTAAAATTATGATGTAATTTGCAACATTGTAATTTGTAATAGTATTGTAATTTGCACTGCAATATTGTAATTTTTATTAGTATATGAAGAGTACACGGGAAAAACCGATTGATTTTGTAGAGAAGTTTTCTCAGCAGGCCTCTTTGGCAATGATAGCGAGTGATCGCCTAAACTTGTGTAAAGAAACCAGTTAATACCACAGAGATCTTAGTTAAAGTAATGAGTGGCAGATCACGTGACCTCCAATGCTAACGACTGGACGCGCAAGGAGCTCCCAGAAGAGCCCAAATGAAACCAGTGTTGAAGGTCACGTGACCTTCCACTCTAACACTTTAACTACTATCTATGCTGTTCCTAGCTACCAAGATTCAGGCGATTGAAGATCCCAGCGCTTGGACCAAGCGAAGAAGAAAGAGAGAAACCGGTTTTCTGCCGCCAATGTCCGCCAAGTAGACAATTGCCGGGGCGTCGGCCTAATAAATCAATCGGTTCTTCCCGTGTACTCTTCATATATTATATTTTATAATTTGTAGGTCTTTTAGAATTTTTTTGTTTGCTCTAATTTGTATAGTAAATTAACATTTAAAAGTACTCTATTAAAGTTATTAACTTGTTTAATTTGTTGAATAAAATTGTTGAACATAGTTCTAATGAAATAATGTGATAGGTTCGAAAATCTGAAACAGTGATTATGTGTGTCTACTCGTTTTGGAGGGTGCTGATTCTAAAAAATGGTTTTTGAACATTTTTCCGTCTGTTAAACTGTTTGCAACAAGATTTTGTAAGCGTAAGAATAAAAAAACTCAATTAACTTTTAGTCTAATGAATGCCAAATTTACAGTTTATTATGTAATTTAAAGGTTTCAAATATTTAAACATGTATGTAATAATCCACATGGCATTGGGTATCCTTGACTTAGGTTAAATAAAAGTACAATTCTAGAAAATAAAAACAATTTTTCTTAACGGAACAACAGAAAATAATTCTTTCGAAATGCAGGGTGGTTATAAAATAACGCTCGCTATTCGGAGTGGTCTGTAGCGTTAATGAATAATCCAAATACAAAAAACTTTTAGACACTTACTAATCAAGAATGGGGGAAAAGAATGGAATCGTAAAAAACAAACTCGTCACTTGATCAGGGTTCTAAATTACGAGGCGTAATTGGATGTGTTGGCCGTAATTAGCCATAATTCGCTATGCCTCGTAATTTAGAACATTGGTCAAGAGACGAGTTTCCTTTTCATGATTCCATTCTTTTTGAAAAAAGAAACTCGTCTCTTGACCAGGGTTCCAAAATAACGATTCGTAATTAGCAGTGTTGGCCGTAATTGGCCATAATTGACGACGCCTCGTAATTTAGAACCCCGGTCAAGAGACGAGTTGTTTTTTATGATTATTATTTTTATGGCCATTTTTTAGGATTCTATCTTTTTTATGATTCCATTCTCTCCCCCCCCCCCCCCCTTCTTGATTAGTAAGTATCTAAATTTTTGTTGCAATTGGATTATTCATTCAAGCTACAGACCAATCCAAATGGCGAGCTTTATTTTATAACCACCCTGTATACATCGAACTTTTCTCTTCCAAAAAAAAAAACGATTTCACCAGTTTTGGCAGAAATCCTAAGAGAGTACGAAGTGATCAAGGGCTGTAAGGAGCCTAGTGGTCCGGACCCCGGACTTGAGATCGAAAGGTTGAGAGTTCGGGCCCCGGTTGCCACTGAAGACTTACCGAGTATACGCGGAGTACGTGCTCGTAAAATCTGTTGGGTCCGAAAGTCCTGTGGTCGGTCATTGCGCAGTTCACCATGGGTACAGGTTCCTGGAGAAAATTTCCCTCCCCTTCAGGGACATGACTAAATTGTGGAGGTGGCGACAGATGTTGCCATCTGCCGACAGATGGCAACATCAGTCATATGTGTTTTTGTGTGTCTTGTGTTGTCCTACTTGAAGATGGTTTTTTAAGCGGGTCCTTGCGACCTAGCACACAAGCCTGAAAATATATGTAAACCAATCCAATCCAATACGAAGTGATCCGATTCCAAAATCATGCACAGTACGCCCCCTCTAAACGCCCCGACTCCAAAAGGGTTGTTGTGCGCCCTCTCTAGTCATTGTGGGCGAGTTCCCCGTATTGCGATTTGCGTCGTGTGAAAACTTCTCTCCTTCCTCCTACCATTCAAAAACTTGGCGCTTTTTGAACTTTTTTTTTGGATTTGAAAAGTAGTGATGTTGAAGAAAAGAATACTTGGGTCTCTTTACCGTATTTTTAATCCCGGTCAGGCACGGATGTTTTTGACCGTCAATAAATGCTGTTATTTGTCTATGTGTAATTCCTTTCTTTGTGACTGTAAAAATTCTTTCTGTGTCTGTCCCACTTGACGAAAGCTTATAAGCAGGTCTCTGAACAAGCGCACAGGCTGGAATATATATGTACCATACCATACCGAATTTTTTTTAAATATAAATAATAGGGTTTTTTTTTTCAAGAACTTTTCTCTCGTTTTGTAATAATAGTTTGTTTTAGATGTCTTTTATTGAATTTCAATTGTAGCAAAATTTTATATTCTGTGAATTCTAGTAATCCTAAATTATCTAACCCTTAATTAGGTATATAAACTGCAATGAAAGTTTATGTGTATTTTCATATAAAAAAAGAATAGTTGCCATTTTTACATTCTAAGTAGGGGAGAGTGTTGTACCTTGGGACGCTTGTACCTTGGGACACTGACAATTTCTAAGAATCTATTGGCAATATTCATACATTGTTTATTTCTAATAGTAGCCTTAACCAACAGACATCATCATAATAAAATTTAACAACAGCATCATTGAATTGATGAAATGGTGACAAAAAATAATATTTCATTGCCCCAAAGTAAATATTTTTCTTATTCTAATATAATTTTTTACCTTAGTACTCTTACAAAAAGTCAACTGCATTTTATTTTCTTCATAAAAGAGAAGATTTTAAAATATTTTGGTTATGAGAAAATAATGATAATGCATTTGGATTGGCCACTATCTTGCTTTTGTTTAAACCATGTAGTGTGTTGTACCTTGGGACAGTATTAATAATTTGATTAAATTCTTAATAATTTGGATAAATAAAAATATCTTTATTATTTATTTTAAGAGCAATTCCACAAAACATGTAAAATACAACTCAGCTTTGTTTTGGATATATTTTATAATGATTGAAGTTTGAAAATATAATTCTGGCAACACCTGATAAATCTTTTTCCTTCCGTGTGATGAAATGTTCTAAAGAGCACATTTTCTGATGTATTTTGAAATAGAGTTTGTTTCCTGACACAAATTAGTTCAAGTGTATGACTATTGACTGAATTATAAAGCATGTCCCAAGGTACAACATCATGTTGTACCTTGGGACAGTTTATCCTCTCTACTTTAAATGAGTGGCAATTTTTTAATTTCAAGCTGTCAGAATTTAAAAAAATATATTATAGAGGAATATATTGGTGTGTTGAAATGCTGCTTTGAAATTTTTATTTTGACAATAATTACCGAAGAAAAAAATTAAAATGTAAAAATTGTCCCAAGGTACAACACTCTCCCCTATACTTCATTTGACTACAAAATTACTATCATGTTGATGGATTGAAGTTCAAAAATAACCATACTAAAAAGTAAATTAAAAGAATTTTTTTTTTAATAAACAGGAAAAAGACATAAAAAAACCTCAATGGAACAAAACATTATGTTGTTGTTTTAAATTGAAATCAGAAATTTTTTGTGTGTTTTCCATTACAGGTAACTCATCAAGATTTAACTTACCATTGAAATCAATACTATTTTTTTTTTTTTTTGTAAAATAATATTGTCGTTGAATCTGCGAAGTTAAAAGTTCTGGCGCAGAGTAAACTTCGATGTCAGTTGTAGGTCGTGTTGGATGCTTGCTCAGGTGTCAACCTCGTCTCTTAACGAGTGTAGTGTTCTAAATTACGAGGCGTAATTGGCTGTGTTTATGCTCCGCATAGAGGCTATAATTTAGACAAATAGAAAAAGTAAAACCTGCCTACTTACCTTATAATAACTCCCCTTCAGGGACATGTCTAAATTGCGTAGATGGCACGCAATAGATGGCAGCATCTCTCGCGTATGTGTGTGTTGCGTGTGTCTTACTTGACGAAGGTTTATAAGCAGGTTTCTTACCAAGCAAACAAGCCTAAAAATATGTCTACCAACCAAACTTATAATAAGGTTGGAATCTGTCTCTAAAAATTAGATGGATCCACTTATGTGTGTGCTGTGTCTGTCATATTTGACGACGGTTTATAAGCGGGTCTCTGACCACGCACACAAACATGAATATTTATGTCAACCAACCTTATAAGAAGGAAAAACAAAACAAACAGAATAAATAGAAAAACTGCTTTGTGCAAGGAATCACCATTCCACCTTTTGTAAAGTTTTGCGTCTGAGAGTCGGAATACGGGACAAGTGGCGATTACTGCGCCCTCAAGTGATTAGGAGCAGATTTGAAAAAGCAATAAAGAAAGGAAATGACTCAATGGAGGCTGATGAGAAATTGCAGAAAAGGCATGAAACAAAGTTGCATCCATTATAGGGTGATTGGAATTAAAGTTCTACTTTAAGGACACTGGGTAGTGTACGACAACAAAATGATAAACTTTAACCCATTGTTTAGATCTTTGTAGGTCTTTGTCTTCTTAATATTATTTTGATTTAAACCATTTTGCACATATTATCCAAACATTTCTACTGAAGAATTGATAATTTATATTAATGTATGATGGTAGTTTATATAGAAACAAGTATACAACTATGAGTTGAACTAATTTTTTTTGCAGCACTATCTCTCAAGGTTAGCACAAACATATTTAAGATAACCATATTAAAATTTTCACCACAGGTAGAAAAACTTTTAAAGTATATATTGAAGGAAAAAAAATTGAATATATCACCATAGAATTTGTTTTTTGAACCATCAAAGTAATAATTGCAGTATTTTTTCTGTGTGCAAATGTTGTGTGAAATTTATGCTTAGTGATTTATTTAAGGATTTCTAATTAAATTGAAATAATTAAAAACACTATTTTCTTGCAGATTATGTCTGCGGGCTAACCTTGAAATATAGTGAAGCAAAAATATTTTTTGGCTCAACCGATAACTAAATTCTTGTATCTAAATAAATTACCATTATACATTAATATAAATTATCAATTCCTATGTAGAAATGTCTGAATAATATTTGAACAAAAAAGTGGCTTAATTCGAAATAATATTAGGTGTGATGCAAATACCTAGCCGGTCCACTGGCGCAATGGTTAGTGTACTAGCCTTTGGAGCTGCTGGTCTCGGGTTCGAATCCCGGTAAAGGCATGGATGTTTGTATTTGTCAATAAATGTTGTTACTTGTCTATGTGTTCGTGGCGTCCTTCTTTGTGTGTCTCTTGTGACTGTCTTTTCTGGCGAGAGGGGTAATGGGCTATATAGCCTACGCCCTTCCCTTCTAGAGGGCGCAATCACTGTCATTTTTGTCATACAAATATCTAAAGAAAATTCTAAATTTTATCGCAGATTTTGTAGTGAAATTTTTGTCGTAGACTTCCCAGTGACCTTATGTTATACCTACTGGGTAGAATAATGATATTATGAATTTAATACTGTTGATGAAATAACTGATTTTAATTTTATGAATAGAAATGTATAATCGACGGATAGATGTATTTATAAATCAACATAGGGGGTTAATGTTATATAGGAGCCGAAGATGTTCAATCTGTTATTTTTATGACTATTTTGAACCAATCGAAGAAGAAGCCGACATCCTCAACAGAAACAAAAAACCCTCTTCAATAAAAATACCTTTTCAACCAATTTTATCTCCAAAAACTACTTATAGATAAATTGGCATCGTGTATTTGTACTCGTTTGATTTCACTCGAGCGTGTCAAATTAATTATCGCAACGCGAAATCTGTTTGTTCGCAATAACACTTGAAAGTGAGCTTCTCAGCGGTAGGAACAGGCTAGCAGCATAACATTTTCTACAGAAACATAGTAGATAGTACCTTCTTCGGTAAAAACGTCTATTAAAACAAAACTTTTGATTTTCAGGAACTTCTTTGTCATATTATTTCAAAATTCTAGAGGTTCCATTCATTAGCAGTTACACATTAATTATATCGATGTATTTGACTTCGTTTGCCTTCATTCTACGTAGCTTTAAAGATCAGTCAAAATTTGTTATCGAAAAGGACATCTGTTAGAATTTGCTCCTGAAAGTGAGCTTCCCGGTTATATGACTAGGCTAACAGTATAACAACTTCTACAGAAACATAGTATCTTCGTCTATTAAAACAAAAATAAGGCGATAACAAATTTTGACTGCTCTTTAAAGTTGGAATGAAAACAAACAAAGTCAAATACATCGATATAATTAATGTGTGATTGTTTAATTACTAATTAATTGCATCCATAGAATTTTGAAATAATATGACAAAGAAGTTCCTGAAAATCAAGTTTTTGTTTTAAAAGACTTTTTTACAGAAGAAGATACTATGTTTCTGTAGAAGTTGTTATACTGTTAGCCTAGCCATATAACCAGGGAGCTCACCTTCAGGTGCGAATTCTAACAGATGACGCGTTGTCGATTACCTATTTTGACTATTCTTCTAGAGGTCATAGGAGTCTTAAAAGTGTGCAAAGGTGGTACTACAAAGCATAGTTTCCAATTTCATATAATTTTTTAACTACTTAATATATATAAGTATAATTTTTTATATGTAATTCTATAAGATTTATTTATTATAAAACAAATTTTAAAATTTATGAAACTTTAGTCAAAACTAAAAGAAATAATAACATATATAAACTCTTTACAAAATTTTAAAACATTGGGATTAGTTTTAGTTCGCCACATTTTGAGGTCAAAATTGAAGAAGTGACCAAGAAATTGACTTTATATTGTACAAATATGTACAAACAAAGACTTATACCCAATTTCTAAGCTCAATTTTAATTAGAAAATCTTAAAAAAAATTTCAAATCAAAATTTCAAAATTTTCATTATTTTTTTTAAAAAAGTTCTTAAAATAATTTCTAATTAAAATTGAGCTTATAAATTAGGTATAAGTCTTTGTTTGTACATATTTGTACAGTATAAAGTCATTTTCGTTTTCATTTTTTCAATTTTGACCTCAGAATGTGGCGCGCAAGCCCAATCCCAATGTTTTCAAATTTTGTAAATAGTTTTATGTTTGTTATCATTTATTTTAGTTTTGGCTAAAATTTCATAAATTTTAAAATTTGTTTTATAATAAATAAATCTTATAGAACTAAATATAAAAAAATATACTTATATATATTGAGTAGTTAAAAAATTATATGAAATTGAAAACTATGCTTTGTAGTCCACCTTTGCACATGACCCCTTAAAGAATATTCAAAATAGGTTATCGGCAACGCGACATCTGTTAGAATTCGCACCTGAAGGTGAGCTTTCTGGTTATATGGCTAGCCTAACAGTATAACAATTTCTACAAAAACAACCTATGTAAAAAAAGTCTTTTAAAACAAAAACTTGATTTTCAGAAACTTCTTCGTCATATTATTTCAAAATTCTACATATTCAATTAATTAGTAATCAAACAGTCACACATAAACTAGATCGATGTATTTGACTTCGTTTGTTTTCCTTCTAGCTTTAAAGAGTAGTCAAAATTTGTCATCGCCAAGCGACATCTGTTTGCATTCGCACCTGAAAGTGAGCTTCTCAGCTACATGACTAGGCTAACAGTATAACAACTTCTACAGAAACAGAGCAGCCCCTTCCATGGAAAATTTTCTTCAACGATTTTGGTCAGATAGATTGTATTAGAAAAATATACTAAATAATCTTCGATGAGAAATTTAACTACAGGGTGGTTATAAAATAACGCTCGCTATTCGGAGTGATCTGTAGCTTGAATGAATAATCCAAATGCATCAAAAATTGAGACACTTACTAATCAAGAAGTGGAAAAAGAATGGAATCATAAAAAAAACAGAATCCTAAAAATTAATCATAAAAAAGAATAATCATAAAAAAAGAACCCTGGTCAAGAGACGAATTTGTTTTTTATGATTCTATTCTCCCTTAACCCCCTTCTTGATTAGTAAGTGTCACAAAGTTTTTTGCATTTGGATTATTCATTAAAGCTACAGACCACTCCGAATAGCGAGCGTTATTTTATAACCACCCTGTACAAGGCAATTTGTGCCTATGTATATTGAGGAAATGAAACAGACAAGTATAAAGGAAATTCAAAATTGTTATTACTTGTTCAACAACCGCAAAAAATTTAATTACAGATTTCAGAAACATTTTACTTTTAATAAACTAATAAAAAAATATTGGAGTCAAAGTGGCCTGGTGGTGCTTCGCTTTGAAGCTCCACAGGTCCTATGATCGAGTCCCTGACTGGGCGGGGTTGACTCAGCCTTTCATCTTGTAAGTGGGTCGATACAATAAATTACCAAGCATGCTTGAGAACTAAACACTGTGGGTACCACGTGAGGCTGACCACCTTATCGGGACACATGCCTAGCACCCAAGATCCCTGGGTCACATTAGCTGGAATGGGCATGGCAGGCCTTGGCCCTCTAACGGGATTTTGCGCCGAGGAGTTTTTAGCTAATATAATGAAATGTAATTTAATAACAATGAAAGCAATGTGATGGGGTCAAAATCCAAAATTCATGCTATGTGTTTTTTTGCAAGTTTTAAAGGATGTTGCTGATTCTGAAAAGTGGTCCGTCTATCTGTCTGTCCGTGCATTCGTCTGTCTGTTTATTCCACTTTACAGCTTGGACGAAAAGATATATGGAGTTCAAATGTGGTACACGAGTTCCCAGAACACAAGCAAACATATCAAACTCCATAATAAGTGTTTTTGGAAAAATCGCACATGCCCAAAGGGTAGCTGCCATAGAACTTTTTAGGTTTTAAAGTTATTGAAATTTTTTTATCGGGTACGTAATAACTTTAAATGAGTTGATTAATTGAATGGGTGAATGGCAATTGAAAGTGGTGTAGTGTTACACATCCCTATTTAATTGTTGCAACCCCTTTATTCACTAGACTGTAACCCAACACCAAAGAGTTACTGCTAAATTTCTCTAAATGAACACCCATAATTAGGTCAACGATACCCCTCCTTTCCAACCCCTACTCCCCCATCATAATTTCAGCCAAGAGGGATTGATACAATATGTGGAATCTAATAATCCTCTTTTATGAAATGGCACTTTCATTGTACAGGTTGCCAATTTCTGAACGAAATTGCCAGCTTGGCTTCAGATTGTCCAACATAATGGCGAATTGTAATTTTTATTTCCGCTTGTTTTTATTTACAAGATTGCTTAATTGAAACGATTAAAAGTGAAAGTAAAAATTAAACAGTTAAGCTGTATATATTTCTTGTCTCTTAATAAATAAAATAGCACTTGAAAAAAATTTCTTTTTTACTTCTATCAAATTATTCCTTAATGTGAAAATGAAAAATAAAAATTTGAATTCTAATGTGAAAAGTATGACATAACTGACAAACAAAAACAATAGCTTTCAGTTTATTTGGAATGTTACTGTCTGTCTCTTTCTAGACACCAAGAGGGGTTTCATCACAACCATGCACGCCTTGCAATTTTCAACTATGTTTATGAGATCGACACTTGAGGAATTATCGCCCAAAGTGGAACTTTAATCGACATCATCTGGGACTCGAAAGGTTTAATTATTACGTATGTTTAATTATTACGTACGTAAAATAACGAATGTGTTTTGTTGACTGCAGAAAAAAACATTATGTATAAATACAGGGTGGTTATAAAATAACGCTCCCTAATCGGAGTGGTTAGTAGCTTTAATGAATAATCCAAATGCAAAAAACTTCGAGACACTTACTAATCAAGAAGGGGGGAAAAGACTGGAATCATAAAAAACAAACTCGTCACTTGACCAGGGTCCTAAATTACGAGGCGTAATAAGCTGTGTTGGCCGTAATTGTCCATAATTGACGACGCCTCGTAATTTAGAACCCTGGTCAAGTGACGAGTTTGTTTTGTATGATTCCAGTCTTTTTCCCCCTTCTTGATTGGTAAGTGTCTTGAAGTTTTTTTGCATTTGGATTATTCATTAAAGCTACTAACCACTCCGAATAGCGAGCGTTATTTTATAACCACCCTGTATTTATACATAATGTTTTTTCTGCAGTCAACAAAACGCATTCGTTATTTTACGATATTTGGCATCTTTGGCTGCTTTATCCCTCACGGAAGCGGCAGCCCTCCCCCTGTTACGTATGAACGCGTGAACTCTTTACCACAGTCCCTTGCGGGATCCGGTTCAAACCGGAACAGGGATACAGGCTGGCTATCTTTCCCTAGGTAGAGAAAGGGGGAAAGAATACAATTATTCAGTGTCAAAAGGGCTTAACTCCAAAGGATGGATCGGGTATGCACATTACACAAATTGTAACTCATTCAATAATTGAAGTCTCGGGACAGTGGCTCAAAATAAAATAAAGCTTACTTTATATAGGTCTGTTCCACGAGGGTTATTTAGAAATTCTTCAAAATAAGAAACAACATTACATTTTCCGTGGTACAAGTTAAAAGATATTGTAACTTAGGTTATAGTCATTGTTTTCTTAATGTTATAAAAAAAATACAAAATTTTGTTTCCCGATCCTGTAATTAGTATCCCCCCAAAAAACTTCGTAAAAGTAAACAAACGCCAACCTCAAAAAAAAAAAACCTATACATTTATTTTATAACAAAAAACAAGTCATTATGAAAGTTGTAGCTAAAAAAGCCCTGATATAAAATGAATGCCAATCTCTTATTAAAACTTCCTGGTCATAATTAATAGTATAATTTAAGTTTCGCTGCCACAAAAAAAACTGAGGTTGGTGACCCCATCTTAACCACCCTCTATACCTTTATATAAATGTATTGAGATTATATATTTGTTAAAAAAAATTTTAACAGTAACCTTTGTTATTTTGATTTAGTAATTCAAGTTCATTTGCGTGACTTAGTTTTTTTTTTAGGGGGATTAAGATGGGCACCAACCTCAAACAGTTTTTTTATGGCAGCGAAACTTAAATTATACAATTAATTATGACCAGGAAGTTTTAAATAAGAGATTGGCATTCATTTTATATCAGGGCTTTTTTAGCTACAACTTTCATAATGACTTGTTTTTTGTTATAAAATAAATGCATAGTTTTTTTTTTTTTTTTGATTTTGGCGTTTGTTTACTTTTACGAAGTTTTTTGGGGGGATATCAGTATTTTTTTTAAAAATAATAAAATACACAGACACTATATGACTACAAAATTGACGACAAGATTTCAATGTTTATTGAGAGTTATATAATTTCCGAGAACCAAAAAATATTATTTCGTACTCTTCATAGAAAAAGCAAAGTGTTTAAAAAGTTTGAATATTAATATGAACTGAATCTGGCAACCAAATATGAATGTTTACATTTATTCCATTATCGTTGTTGATATATTTTCTTTAAATTAAAACGCCAAAAAAAAATTAAATTTCGCATTCCGTTTATTAATTAGAATTCTAAAGTTTTTTTTTTCATCTGTTGATTCAGATATTTGATTAATCATATATTTAAAAGCTGTAATGGCGGCTTGTTCGTTGTGTTTTTGAACTCTGACGCTCTTTGATGAAAATATAGCAAACCTCGTTTGGCCTTGTTTTTGGAGGTACTTGGCCGCTAGGACGGCTTGTTTATCGCGCATTCATACCGCCAATAGTAATACATATTTTAATTAATTAAAAATAGAAAGATATATTTTTGAAACTTCAAACCTATAAAAGGGGCTGAATTGCGACATTCTTAATCGTTTAGTAAAAACCGCTTCGAGATTCATGGTCTAGTAATGACTGTAGGTTTGAGCAAAAATTAGGTCAAAATTTTACTAAAACTGCTCGAAAGATTTCATTTTCGTAAATTTTCATAAATTTTTTTCTCCGCTGTTTTTTATTCTAGAAAAACCAAAATTTTTTTATTTAAAGTAATCCACGAAACCTCTCTACTGTATTTTTTAAGTTGTTCTAGGAAGTTTAGTTTGTCTGGTAGAAAATAAAATCAATTTTGCTGTTAACATAGCGAAATGTTTTCTGTATATATACATAACTGCCGTTTAGCCCTTTGCGTCATTTTGAGATTGGCAGGCGGAACGACCGTTCCGTCTGATTAGATATCGCCTTAAGTGTTTTGAAAGTGCAACTTCAATGTAAATGTGCAATCAATGTATACATACGTGCCAAGTTATTTATTAATGTAACATTTAAAACATCAATGCAAAACCATATTTGCAGTCTTCTCAGTAATACACGTTATTTTTTTAGTTTATATAAAAAAATAAAGTTTTATCAATGTTTAAAGCAAGTGCGTTTTGGAACTAAGCTTATTTTTAAACCTAAAGCTTCTAGGAAAAAAAATATTTAAACGAATTTGTTTATAGTAGTATACATTCATACAAGGTAATACTTTTCCTAGCAATATTTTTAACGCTTGACTGGATCATATAAGACATTTTTTGCAATGTGATGAGATAAATTAACACGCACTCTTGTCTAACGTTACACTGCTAAAAAAAACCTGAATTTTACGTGCATATTTCTGTGAATATTTTCGGGAATTTACAGAAGGATTGCGTTTTTTCAACAAACAGACATTTTGTCTGAAATAAACAGCTTGTTTCCGTTTTCCTTAAACGCTTGACAAGCGAAAACGGAAAAACACCGTATTTCTGGGTGCAGAATTTCACTTAAGATCCGTATTAACGGAGTTTTTCCATATAACCTCGCACCCAACAGCTTTTAGCCTCGACACATCCGCCGACCGACTTAGCCACCATATTTTTTGTTTGTTTTGACCACACCTGAAGCAAGAAAGATAAATATACAGGTATGTTAATTTCTTTTATAAAATAAGATTTTATTTGAAGATTATATTTTCCAATTTTTTTTTCTATGTATAGAATCCAGTTCTTGTCTCTTTCTTATTTGTTTCTGTAATCTCTTTAGTCCTATAATTGACCGTGGGATGATTCCTGAAATTAATAATTCCGTTTGTTTACCAACACGCTTAACTAAATAAATTTAATTTAAAAGTTTGAAAAGCTGTCAAATGTATTAAATAAACAATGTTCACCAATAAACAAGTGCACATTATTAAAAAAAATAGTGAAATGATTTGAAATTATTACATTTAAATTCGATTGAAAAGCAATTGCCCTCGTGTAGCTCTAGTGCGACGATAATTCAAAACCTAACCTAACCTCGATTGAAAAGAACGGTTACGCTATCGCTATCAGCATAGCATGGTTTATTTTAAAAACTATGCAAGTATGCATAACGTAAGCTTTCTCTTTAATAAATAATACTCTTTTGTTGAATTTAATGAATCAATTAGTGATTACGGATGTATGCAGATCACATGCTTGGATTCGATTCAGGTGTTACATACACTATTGTCAATGCTCTTTGTTTTGAAAATCTGAATAAGAAAAACACAATTTCCAATTAAATGCAAATTTTCTAACGAGTTCAAAATTTAGGAATTGCAAGTGTCCGCAGAACGCTATTTTAGTGTTTATTTAGATATCGCTGTGATTACGTTTACGGCACTGCCAGAAACCCATCGCGTTTACGGCACCATCTGCGCATGCTCAGAATCTGCCAGAAATCCTTCGCTCTTACGGCAGAACATTGCACATGCGCAGACGGATACTGAAAGTGAAAGATAGTTTGCCTCGTTGGCTTTTTTATCGCTCAAAGTTGGTTTGGTTTTGGTTTGGTTTTGAATTATCGTCGCACTAGAGCTACACGAGGGCTATTGGCGACGGGCGTCGTATTTTAGAACCGCAGTCAGATGACGAGCCACACCTGAATAGGCACCCAACGCAACCGTTAAGGGCGACATCGTACGCAGCGTTAGGACTTTGAAGGATATTTAACGTGCACTCCCTTACACGGGGTATTATTCGTCGGACATTTTTGGCTGCACGGGCCGTTTATAGGTCGGCAGCTATTTTGGCGATGCCCGGACCCGAACCTGGGACCTTCCGCATGCTAAGCGAGTGCTTAACCGACTGGGCTCCCCAGCCCCTCGCTCAAAGTTGATAAGGTTTTGGGAATAAAAATGAACAGCGTGGTTGTGATGAAATCGGGGGATCCTCGTTGCCAGTGTTATTTTCTGTTTTTATTTAACTTAACCCCATCAGCACACATAAGCACTTTCATTAGAATTAGGATCTTATAAATGCTAAAAAATATTATGTAATTAAATGTAATTAAAATAATATTTAATTGCAATTAAAATTTTTATTTTTTGAATGAAAAACTAAGTTAAGAAAATATGAATTTTCATCATGTGGGCGTGATGATAACAAAAGTTCTGAAATTGTCAAATTATTGTCTTACTTTTATTGCTAAAATTTTACATTTAAAAAAATTGGTGCCCAGGTCGCCATTTTGTACAATTCCCTGCAGAATGTAAATGTGTAGATACAGTGGTGCCTACAAGTGGTTTTGATGAAGAAGATTGCGTTGTTGAAATTTTAAAAGGTTAAAAACCATAGTAAAAATTGAGAATAAATTATGTAATGACCAATGAAGTTTTTATTTCGTTCCTTTAACGAAGGGTGTTCTTATTTTCCTTAAACAACAGGGCAGGAGTAGCCCAGTTGGTAAGACCTTCTTTAGTTGTCATAAGGACAGATGTAATTTTTTTTTCTTCTTCATAACTTTATGTCTTAGGTTCCAACTATAGCGCTAAAAACCCGGAAATTCTGGGCAAATTAGAAACATGTGAGACGCACCAGTACGATAGATGTTACCTGCATATTGGTGCTAAAAATGATAAATATTTCTTCTATTCAGTCCCAAAACATTTAAAAGACTTTTAGTAGTGTGTCTACATACAACGGAACAAACCTGGTCGAATATCAAAGTGTTTTTTTTTTAAGCTGTGCCGTTATGTGGGCTGGGCCGAGTAATTGCGCTTTTCACTAACTGTAATTGAGTTCTCTAGCTATTACTATAAAATATACTAGGTAGTTGTTATAATAACTATTAAGTCAGCCATTATGACTTTCTTGGTGGGGGGCAAGTTCGCCGAACACTGCGACCTTAGGTATATTGTATTCAATCCCAGAAATGACACAATCACAAGAGACACACAAAGAAAGAGACGACACAAACACTTAGACAAATAACAAAATTTTTTGACGGATACAAACATCCATGCCATGACCGGGACCCGAACCTGAGCCCACAAGCTCCAAGGGCTAAAAAATCAGCCATTAAAACAACACAAAAATAGAAAAGCGGTGCACCATATACACTACAAAAATTCCGCAACGGTATTAACCTTGAAAATGTTCTGAAAGTTATACATCATCCTCTACAACATTTAATTTTTGCGGATTTTTTAGGATTGATAAATTTAGTGTATTGGGGAGAAAAATAAGAATATTTAAACTCTGGGGCCACAGAGGATTGAGGAACCTCAAGACATAAAGTTAGGAAATAAATATTTTGCACCTGTCTTTATGGCACTTAAAAGCAACACTAGCCGGGTTTTTTTTCACAAAAGTTTTCTTCGTCTATACTTTCGATCAACCCTACTATGATGAGTTTGACACTGCCCAACCATAAACGAATTGTGCAGTTAACAACCTAACGAAAAATACTCTGTGTGGAGGGGACTGGTGCACATTAAATCCGTCGTGGTTTAATAAAGGGCCACCCTAAAACTTTGATAAGGTTGTGTTAAATTTTAGTTTTGCAAACACACACACTCACTGGGAATTGAAGAATTTTTTTTATTGATCATTTGGAACAAACTCGTGTTGGCACAGAAAATGAAACATATCTAAAAAACATTTTCATAAAAACAGCACAATTTTTAATAAAACATTAACAAATGCTGATTATAGGAACACCTAGTTCTATAGTAGTTTTTTTATGTCATTCTTTTTAAAGTAATTTCGGAAAACCTTTGTAAATAGGGGGAGAGTGGTAATGAATGGGCCACTAACAAGATATGAAAAAGTATTGGCATACAATTATTTTAGATGTCACCAACAGATAGATCTACTTGTTCTACCAAACTCATCAAATTTTCCATTGCTTAAGAGAAGCCATTTTCCACTAGAGTAGGTTGGTCAAGAAGTGATTGAAAAGTAAATTTTTCCCTTTTCAGTAAAATAAATAAAGTATACATTTTCATTGCCATTATGTGTAATAGCACGTCCTTGCATATCTGTAAACTAATTTTAGGATATTTATAGATGATACTTGAATTGAATATACAAAAAAAAAGCTAAATGCATTCCAGAAGTATAGGTGGTGCTGAATGGGCCACTGTATCATGGTCATGAATGGGCCACCTTTGCCCTGATCATGAAAATGTTTTTTTTTTCCCTTTTCTGTTTAATGTGTATCATAACTGGCCGTCATTGACTTAGATTAAATTATTGTCTAGTTAGGTTTATAACGATTTCTAAAAAACTCGCATTTTGGCCCTAAGTTTATAAATTTTGCTAAGAATTGTGTATTAATTACTTTTACAGAATGCTTTTGTGTCGTATCATGTCAAGTGGCATTTATTTTGTCATACTTGGTGAATAAAAGATTATAATTCCACCTTTTTCATTGAATTCATTTAGTGGCCCATTCAACACCATGGGTGGGGATGAATGGGTCAAATTTTTTTATATTTTTATTATTATTCATTTGATATTTTCCAATCCAATTTTTATGACTTTTTTTATATAACCAAATAAATAAAGTAACTGAAGAGCTAATTTTAGGACAAAAAAGTTTATTAGAAAAATCACAAAAATTAAAAACCAAAAATTGGCCCGTTCATTACCACTCTCCCCTACATCCAAATTTCCAAACGCTACAGATGAATGAATGAGTTATTAGCATTTTAACACTAACATTTATGCTTCAATAATTTCTCTTAAAAAACACGTTTTCTCCCGCACCACGTTTTCTCGCGCACTCAATACTTCGGGAATGAGAAATGTACAGCTGGCAAAACGACTCATCTTCAAACTTTTTTTAAATTAATCAAATCGTCGTAAGAAGAACATTGTTTTCCACTTTGAAATTTTATTTCATTCATCATACCGATTACCGATATTAAAAAAACAGGTAAAACAGACAATACAAGAACGCACGCGGCCGGCGAGGGTAACGCTTGATATTTAACAACACAACAACCCACGCTCGCTGCAACCTACAACCCTACTTAACTAACAACTTGGCGATATTTCATTTGGCAGCTCACAAAAACGCTCCGCGATCAAGTCGAAATCTGCGCATGCGCAGCTGGTGCCGTAAACGCGATGGGTTTCTGGCAGTGCCGTAAACGGAGTCACAGCGTTTAGATATAGCTGCTAAGTGATATCTCATTTTCAGCTCACCGTCTACAACTACAGCAATAGAGAAAAAGCGTTTTTACTCCGATATTAAATTATTCAGTGCAGATACTATGGAAGATTTGATCGAAAAAAAGACTAAAATTGACAAATTGTTTAATTTTAGAAGGGCTTAAGAAGATTTTGTGTGGTTAACGCCTGATTACCACTTGCTTCTTTACATTAGATCTATTTATTCAAAATTGGATTTGTACATATTAATATATTATTTCTCTTAGGTGCTTGTTTATCATAAATCTCCAAAGAGGGTCGAAAGTTCAGAAAAAGAAGAAAACTTAATCTGTAGTTCCTGCACAAATTTTTAAATTAGTTGGGGTTTTGAAATCGCATAACAGTCTTTCTAATTGTGAAAGAAAAATAAAACATGATTTATATTCTGTATATTTTTGTTATTCACATATTGTTGAATTGGATCAGTGGTGTATCCAGGATGATGGGGGGGGGGGGGGGGGGGGATAATAACTCTCGCTCCCATATACTAAAAAAATTGTTTTTTTACTATCAGCGACTATACTAATTCATGAATGTATTGCACAAATGCAGACACTTAAAAATTTATTGTTTTGACTACATAGGTTACTGTCTTAAAGAGTCTCTCTGTTAAGGGGTGTTCAACCACTAAAACACCCGAATCATTATCCCCTACCCATGATTTTGCCCTGGATATGCTAACTGTAAAATACAATACCATTTAGCCACAGAACAATACTAAATATATGTATTGTAAAAAATATGACAGAAAAATTATCAAAATTAGAAAAATTCTTAAAATTTTTCTGCCATATTAAAATTGTTTTAAATATATGAAGAGTGGTAATTTTTAAATTTCAAAAATGTGAACAATGTCCTTTTTATTCAGATAATATACCAAATATGGTTACAAATTATCAAATGATTAGAATGTATTAGTTTCTAATAGATTTAAGGTTAAAGTATGAAGACATTATATGCTTACATTTTAAATAACAAACAGGAGCATGTTTAAATTTCCCTATGCTTATATTTATAACACCATATATAAATGGATATATTTAGAATGATTGATGTTTAAATAGTATATAGAAACAAAATTGATAAGAAAAAAAAGCAAAAATGTCTTGGAATTAACTAGAAAATACTATGTAAGTTTTCTGAATTTAAGAGAGAAATGCCAATTAGAAATTCATGAAATTAATAGGAAACAGCTAAATGGAAAATCCTGAAATTAACGGAGAAATTCCGAAATGAAAGATCCTGAAATTAACGGAGCAATTCCGAAATGAAAGATCCTGAAATTAACGGAGAACTTCCGAAATGGAAGATCCTGAAAATAACGGAAAAATTCAAAAATGGAAAATCCTGAAATTGACGTAAAAATTCCGAAATGGAAGATCCTGAAATTAACGGAGAAATTCCGAAATGGAATTTCCTGAAAATAACGGAAAAATTCCAAAACGGAAGATCCTGAAATTAACGTAAAAATCCCGGCAACTTGCTGCCAGTAGTTTTTCCGTTAATTCAAGGATTTTTTTTAACAGTGTAGGAAGGAGGACTTACACTTTCGGGGCTCTGAGATACAGTTGTTCACCCTTTTGCTACAGCATCAAATAAATCATGGAGGAATGAGTAGTAGGGAGAGGACATTGCCTATTCCCCGCCATTGAGCGGGGTGAAGTAACTGTAAGGTATAGCAGGGAAGCTAAATACAGGGAATGATTGGCAACCCGCGCGTTTGACGCATGGAGGAAGGACTAAAGGGGAGTAGACATGAGTGAAGCCGTCACTGTAACCGCGACGCCACCTTGTGATTGGCAAAAAATCGAAGGGAGTGCGTAGTCGAATGCGATTTTGTGTCTATATAATAGCGTTTTAATTACATATTTTAAGAAAGATTCTGAAACAATTTTAATGTATCAACGAAATTGTTCATTCTCAATTCCTTCTGGGTGAATAATATTTTAATTTGCCTTTATTTTAACTAAAATTTGCACGAAGTTAGATTTCAATATTTTGCATCACTTTAAAATGTAATTCTGTTTTCCGAATTGAATAAATTTTATTTCACTATTTTAGACGACTTTTATGTGAGTTTTATGTAAAATTTTAACATCCTTATTTATTTTTATTATTCTTACGAGTCTTACATGATAAAAATTCATTTATTAGTAAATCAAAAAATAAAACTGCTACCGAATCTTTATTAACTACTATTTGTTTCCAAATAACTCTCATTTATTCTTTCCATATTTTAATAGCATAAATAAGTTTTCATTAGTTAATATCAAAAAATTATTTGCATTGTAATAATTAACATTAATTAAACATTTAATGAAATTTTTTATCAATTTTATTGTTAAAAAGAAACTTATGTGTAAAATATGAACACAATAATTTAACTGCCGTTAAATGTCTAGTAGTTGTTACTCGTCATAATAAAGTTTTCGAAGAAAAATTGCGAGTGGTGTCCGCTGTAGCACTTTTTGGTTTTAAAGGTATTGCTGAAAGCGGAAAGAATTGCAGCCATCAAATTCAGTACAAGTGTTCCCTGTACCAGAGTATTTTTTAACGTAATGGCTGTTCGACATTTGTGTCACCCAGTGAAAAAATTGCTGCCTAGTAATTGTCAAATCACTGGGCGACAATAAAGGAAAAAGGCAATTTCTCAAAACCCGTCCATTATATTCAGTATTTTGAAAAAATAAAAACCGTTTCGAAAAGAAAATTTGCAAATTGTTTCCAATAGTTGTTTATCAGATAATGCTCAGTTATTACAGCATTGTTTGAACTAAGACCAAGTATACAAGGGGGTCCCCCCCCCCCCTGAGTAAACCACAAAATAATTTTCCCACCCATGGTCAATCTGGACGTGTTCCGGTGAAGGTCCCCGCTGTTCCGAAAATTTATTGCCTTTAAAAGATTAAGTGTCCACAGTGGTAGTCAAGAGGGGGGATAATCTTGGACAAAAGACCATGGACCATCATTATTCCTGAAATTGTCGAATCTCAGTATCTTTTTGTGTCATTTAGGCCTTCGTTTTTATCTACCAGTTTAGGTTATCGGAAATGGAAGGTGGAAACCCATGGTGGTAAATTGCCTTCGTATTTTTACGGCCGTTTGAGTCCAGGGCTAGTAAAATACTTAAAACTTTCTATGGCCCTGGTTTGAGTCGTGCTTTCTTAATTGACTAGGTACAAAAGCAAATGGGATTTATCTACAGAAGGGGATCAGATTTACAATCTATTCGTAAAGGCCTATCGTAAAAGTCACTCTAAAGGCTGGGAAGCAATGTCAGTCTTAGACACGTATATGAAAGTCCGGTTAACCCATTATTATAAAAATTTAAACACAAGGCAATCTATTAGACAGTTTTACCCAAAAGCCATTCTATTTGAAGGACAATGAAATCCTAAATTTTAACTGATTTGGATAAACTCACCAAAATGTACCTTTCTTACTCTCCAAATTGAACTTATTTTCATGAAACAAAATTTATTTATTTTTTAAGAAAAGGTTGTTTTGTTTGTGTGTTTAATGCTTCTTAAATTCTATACATTTTTCCTTCATATAAAAAGTTGAAATTGTCTCTGTAAAATAGAAATGAGATATTTTCCCTACATTTAGTACGATGTACTACTCCATATACCAAAATTTTATTCAACATAATGTACAGCTTATAATATATGCTTCGATTCTTAATGGAAAACCTATTTTATTAATTGAACACGTTGAACGCATTCTAGGAAAGAAAAAAACTACAAGTGGCTTTGATTATATATTTTTGATGCGGAAGTTTAAAGATAGTTTTAAACAAACTAATTTTCTCTAAAATAAAACAATATTATTTGGCTTGTGTTTACAAGTGTCTGATAGTACATGAATGTATATCTAAAATTATAGCTGCAGTATATTTTTTTAAATCCTCCAAAAGTCACTTTTCCTGAAAATTCCTATTACTTCCTATGGCGTCAAACGCGCGCGTTGCCAATCATTCCCTGTATTTAGCTTCCCTGCTATACCTTACAGTTACTTCACCCCGCTCAATGGCGGGGAATAGGCTATGTCCCCTCCCTACTACTCATTCCTCCATGGTTTGACGCCATTGGAAGTAATAGGAATTTTCAGGAAAAGTGACTTTTGGAGGGTTTAAAAAATATACTGCAGCTATAATTTTAGATATACATTCATGTACTATCAAACACTTGAAAACACAAGCTAAATAATATTGCTTTATTTTCGAGAAAATTAGTTTGTTTAAAACTATCTTTATAAACTTCGCATCAAAAATATATAATCAAAGCCACTTGTATTTTTTTCTTACCTGGAACAGTTATTTTTTTCTTACCGTTCAACATGTTCAATTAATAAAATAGGTTTTCCCTTAAGAATCGTAAGCATATATTATAAGCTGTACATTATGTTGAATAAAACTTTGGAATATGGAGTAATAAATCTTACTAAATGTAGAGAAAATATCTTATTTTTATTTTACAGAGACAATTACAACTTTTTATATGTAGGAAAAATGTGTAGAATTTAATAAGAAGCATTAAACACACAAACAAAACAATCTTTCCTTAAAAAAATAAATACATTTTGTTTCATGAAAATAAGTACAATTTGGTGAGTAAGAAATGTACATTTTGGTGAGTTCATCCAAATCAGAGTTAAAATTTAGGATTTTATTGTCCTTCAAATAGAATGGCTTTTGTGTAAAGCTGTCTAATAGATTGCTTTGTGTTTAAATTTTTATAATAATGGGTTAACAGGACTTTCATATACGTTTGAACAATTGCCCGAATCAAATGAAGGAGATGGTTGTCCAAAGGATCAGAGTCAAATTGGTGTTGAGTTAAGTTCGGAAAAAAGTTATAGGAACACACATGTTTGACACTAAATTTGATGGCTGCATTTCTTTCCGTTTTCAGCAATACCTTTAAAACCAAAAAAGCGCTACAGCGGCCACCACTCGCAATTTTTTTTTTTTTTTTTTTTTGAAAACTTTATTATGACGAGTAACAACTACTAGACATCTAATGGCAGTTAAATTATTGTGTTAATATTTTACACACAAGTTTCTTTTTAGCAATAAAATTGATAAAAAAAATTCATTAAATGTTTTATTAATGTTAACTATTATAATACAAATAATTTTTTGATAATAGCTAATGTAAACTTATTTATGCTCTTAAAATATGGAAAGAATAAATGAGAGTTATTTGGAAACAAATAGTAGTTAATATAGACTCGGTAGCAGTTTTATTTTTTGATTTACTAATAACTGAATTTTTATCATGTAAGACTCGTAAGAATAATAAAAATAAATAAGGATGCTAAAATTTTACATAAAACTCACATAAAAGTCGTCTGAAATAGTGAAATAAAATTTATTCAATTTGGAAAACAGAATTACATTTTAAAGTGATGCAAAATATTGAAATCTAACTTCGTGCAAATTTTAGTTAAAATAAAGGCAAACTAAAATATTATTCACCCAGAAGGAATTGAGAATGAACAATTCCTTTGATACATTAAAATTGTTTCAGAATCTTTCTTAAAATATGTAATTAAAACGCTATTATATTGACACAAAATCGCATTCGACTACGCACTCCCTTCGCTTTTTTGCCAATCACAAGGTGGCGTCGCGGTTACAGTGACGGCTTCATTCATGTGTCATAATGTGCCTTTATGAACTTAATTTTAGAAGATTTAATTCTCTCTGTAACATTATAAAATGGCCGTAAATACGTAATAGGGTTAGCCCCAATGTAGTGAAATTATAGAAATATGAACCAGCATTAAGTATGACACAGAAAAAAAGATATGACAAATTAATTTTAAAAATACATATATTTATTTTGGACAATAAAATACATGTTATTGCTAAGGACGATATTTATAGCAATATTTCAAATAGGGGCAATGATATAAAAATAATTAAAATACTAAGATAATTTAAGGGATCTAAAAGTCAAATACTAAAATTATATGTATAAATATATATCAAAGACAAATCAAAGTATTATAAAAATTATGTCAAATAACTTGTTATGTAAAATACAACTTTGTGTATGCCAATTAAATTCTGACAGGAGGAGGACTTCAAATACTTCCGAAATTAAAATTAATCAAAGTTATTGCCTTTTGGAATCTTGCATGAAAGTGAATGTAACAAAAGATTTTTCCAAACTTACTACTTTCCCGTTTCCTCGGAAGGACTGGCCTTGAAAAAAAAAGTTCACAAATTGTCTCTACATAGTCCTGGGCACAGTGATGATGGATACGGGGGCTGCAGGATCTCGTGAATGACATCGGAGTTCTAGGCTGCTGATTTTTGGCTATGCTGGGGGCTGGCGGTTATGGGATCTCTCATCCGAGATCGCAGGGGCTGGCGGTTGTGGGATCTCTCATCCGAGATCGCAGGGGCTGGCGGTTGTGGGATCTCTCCTCCGAGATCGCAGGGGCTGGCGGTTGTGGGATCTCTCATCCGAGATCGCAGGGGCTGGCGGGATCTCTCCGTCAGAGTCGCGGGGCTTGCGTTGTGGACGGCCTGATGTCAGCACATGCTGGACGTTGGGGCATCAGGACGGTGTCGGGATCTCTGCGGGCTTGGGGTGATGTGGACGTTGGCGTCGCTGTTTCTCCAGACGGGGACTTCGGAACTCCAGTCAGAGATCGCGGGGCTGACGGTTGTGGGATCTCTACGGGGCTTGGGGTTGTGGAATCTCCCATCAGAGATCGCAGGGGCTTGTGGCTGCTGGATCTCTCTCTCTCAGAGATGTAGAGGCGTAATAGGTGCGGGATGCAGAACACTCAGGCCAATGTTGACTCGGCCATCAGTTGATCGACTCGAAGTCTCTGTAGTTGTGTCTCAGTCATTTTTTTAGCATGTGGACTCTCCGTGCATTTTTTTTGCATCCAGTCTGGAGGTGGAATCTCTATCTTTCTCCCCGAATATTTTCTAATAACTCCTCTCCTTCAAAAAAATCATCTAGATATCCTCGTCCGTTTCTCACTTCCCCTTTTCTCTCATTGGTTCAACAAACCACAAACTCCCCCCTCGTCCAAAGATAGGTTAACTCAGTCTTTCTTTGGCACACCCCTTGACCAATAACGTAACCTGGGAGAATCCCTCCCTCTTACAAAATTTCCTGGAATCTTTTACGACACCCCCCTCAGTGTTAGGTCATAAACGTGTCATCCTGTGTGGTCCATCTCAATGATTTGCCACGATTCTTGGCGACAGCAGTCTGCAGAATCTTCTTAACAATGGGGTTTTACGACACTGCTTCTTAGAAAAAACTATCATTGAGGCTGGGAAAATGGTCCTTCACTTAACTCTAAGATAAAAGGTTCTCACCGAAAAAATCCAATTAGGCAAAGTTGTCGGAACGTAAACCAACGATTCGACAATGTCTACTCCCCTTTAGTCCTTCCTCCATGAAATAAATGGTTTCCTGATTGATGCTATTGCTCAAGAAGACTAATGAATGCTCTATAATTTTTGCCATCCCCATATCCTCCTACTCCATAAGAGAATATAAATTTTATATGGTTATCCAGTTCAATAAGTTTAACCTCTTTAGACCCGAGTAAAATCCTACACTTATATTCTTAATCAAAACTTACTTTTCAAACAAATATATGCTAAAAAGAATGTTTTTCAAAGAAACATAAAAAAATTATGTTTAATAGCTACTTAGAAACACGCCTTAAAGTCTAAAAATACACATTTTTGTGCTATAAATGCAACAAAAAAAGGCCGTATCACTTATTTAAAAACACACATATTATTTTAACACTGTTTTTAAAGCAAAATGCCTTTCAAATTAACTACTAAAAGAAATTTTTGAAAAATTTGAAAAAAAAATTAAGATTATTTTTTAAGAACTCTAATATCGTATTGACTTTCGTTCAACTTTATTTTCTTATAGAAATAAATGACTGATACTTGTAATCAAAGGATGAAAACTAACATTTGGATCTTCTTCAATCGAACCAGGTCAATTTTGGACCAAATTAACGTGTTAATTGTCTGTGGGGAGGTTTTAAGGAATGTCCCCAAACGAGGACGCCAGATCGTAAGAGGTTATACAGTTAAATACCATGACCAATGTGCACCCCCTAGTTTAAAAAAATGTTGCGTTTTAATTGTTATGTTTTCAGAATCCCTTTACACGATGCGTGAAATTGCATATATTACTTTTACATGACATCTTTACGTTATAAAGAGCAATATTTAACTATATAACTTTTAATAGAGTTTTTTTATTTGCAAGTCATGGAGATTATCAAACCCAAAATTGTGAATAAGTGTTATCTTTACATTCAAATTTCCAAACTCGTTTCTACTTTGAATAAAAAGGTTTTTTAAAAAATAACATTGACGAGAATACATTCTTAGATATGATCCGCTCTTTTATTGAATCGATTCAATTAGCAGACGAAATTCTACGGATGTCAGAAAATTTGTTTTTTTTACGTTGAAAGTTGCTTGAATGTTAGACATATTTTCATACTTGTGTGCTTGGTCAGAGACCCACTTATAAATCTTTGTCAAGTACAACACACACAACACACACATACATGACAGATGATGCCATCTATCGCCACCTCCACAATTTGGACATGTCCCTGAAGGGGAGGGAAATAGTCCCCCGCGATCTATACCCGTAGGAAACTGCACCATGACCGCCCACTGGACATTCGGAACCAACAGTTTTAACGAGCACGTACTCCGCATATACTCGGTGGGTCTTCAGTGGCACCGAGACTCGAGATCTTTACTAAATGGCTCCCTACAGTCCCACGTTGTAAGGAAGCATATGTTTGATTTAGTGAAAACCATAAATGCTATAGTAAGTACTAAACTAAGGTCTGAAACTAAAGAAATTAACCTGGATATCGCATTATCTGCCAATAAGTTTTGGTTGAAATTACACTCTTAAAACGAACGAGCGATTTTAACTCAGTCTGATTAATTTTCACTCGTCCAGTCTGGAAAATGAACTTCTCCTTTTGGAGTGGATCCTCCGTGTGTTAAACCTCCGACAGGATCACTCCAAACGAGTGATTTTAACTCAGTCTGCGATAATATTCACCCCTTTCCAGTGTCGAAAATGCACTTATCCAACTGGAGTGGATTTCACTCTTTTGTTTTGAGAGTGTAGCGTATTACTTGATCTAGTACGCAAAAGCTTTAGGATACGGGCCTCAAAAAGTTAATTTACTTTAAAGTTACATATGGGCTAGTAGACTTTGGCAAACCCGAAATAAAATAAAACAGTCCCTAACAGCTTATTTTACCCCTTTTTGGAGACTTGACATCCCATTTCTATCGCCATCAAAACCCATTTAAAACTATTTATCACTCCAAAATACACCCCTAAATCAAGCGAAAAATTCAACCAATTATCCCCACGTCAGCACTAATTAGCTCACAAATGATCGCCAACGAACCATTAGGCGTTGGGGATAACATTCAAAAACGTGTTTTGACACTGTAATTCATGGACTCGCGTATGACACTCCTTATATCACACCATTGTGGGCCATCCCAATTAGCAGGAATCAAACGCGCAATCAATGGTCGCCAATACATACACATAAATGATCATTAAGTCGCCTAATTCACTTATACATTGTTTCTCTGGTTTGAAAATGGTGTTACTAACATTTTCATCGGAATGTCAGTAACAGCATCATTTCATCATCTTTTCAAATAGAACAAGAAGTTCTAAAAGAACTAAAATAGCCTACTTGCCGGACAGATGGACAGGCGGACATCGACCGCATGTAAATGCTACTTTTTCATTTTTTTAAGAAAATTATTTCGAATTAAAAAAAAGTAGGTTAAAAGAGGCAGAGGCCACGAACAAGATGGCTAGAGTATGTGCAGAAGTAGCTAGGGGGTCTTGGTGTAAGAAGATGAAGAGTTATAGCTTAATATAGATCAAGATGGTTGAAACTGAATAAGACAGCCATGGCCATAAACCGTCCGTACTTCTGAGGAAAAAGAACGTTTTCATTGTAACATACTTTCACAGATTTGAACGCTTCTTGATGTCCATAGCCAGCCTCCAAGAGCAGCCATTACATAATTCAGAATCTTGCGCTAACGTGACGAGTTCGAGACTCAAACACAGAATACAATGAAACCTTAAACACATATCAGGTCAGGGAAATGAATTCCACAGATTTAATAGACAGGATTTAATCTATGTACTCAACTTCTCCAACGAAAGTAGCACCTAAGCAGTGTCCCTCCATCTGCTTCCCAAAGTGATAACCCAAGTCTTTTGGACCTATTTCTGAAAATTATTCGTTGTATCATGTATTTTTTTTATTCCTCAGTCTCTAGAGAACTCGCCTGTAGCTATCCTTTATATTGGAGTTCCGATAAGAGGCCTTGGTTTACTTACGAGGATGATTTTCTGTAAAATTATAGATTTTTTTTTATAAATTTTCATCCCTGAATTAAAAGCAGTTTATTCAAAGAATTCATTTCAAAGAACATCCATCGTATCTGCTAAAATTGACGAATGAAATGGGGCGGGGCGTGGTTTATTTGTAAGAAAAAAAAACACATTGCTTGACTTAACCGTGGCATTACTGCTGGCTTCAGTCGTCCAGTCGTGTCTATTTTGTTTCAAGTTAGATTAAATTAAAGTACAGTGGTGGCCAAAAGTGTGGACACTTTTTTTAAGTTTCATATTTTTCAACTTTGTGTGATTACAGAATATATTAATTGTATATCAAATTACACAATTGTATATCACATTAAAAGTAATTTAATCTTTATGAGGACCGCTGTCTGCAGATCGATGAAGCAGTCTATGAGACCTTAGGTCCCATATAATCCATAGCCATAGACACAACATTATCATCATCAAAGTAATTTAATGTAGGATTGAAAATAAATACAGTATTACAATATCTGTATTACAAATAAGTTATGCAACTATTATTATGATCTTTCTTAGTTTTGCAAGCCATTGAACCACCAACTTGTATTGCAATTTCAGCATAAGATAATTCATTGATTGTGCTTGTTTGTTCAACTAAAATGAGCATAACTTTATTTGTTATACAGATACTTTAATTCTGTTTTTTTAATGAAATTCTACATTAAATTACCTTCAACTTAGTATCTAAATGTTCGCATTTAAGCGAAATTTAATAGACGTAATCTCACAGGCAACAGTTGATACACATGAAACTTTCAAAAAGTGTCGTCACTTTTGGCCACCACTGTATTACTAGAGCCACAGAAGGGTGAAGTTATTTAGAATTGTCACTAAGTGAAAAGGCTGACACTTGAGCTGGCGCAACGCGGAGAGCCTAGTGGTTAAGATATCGGTCTCGGGATGTGAAGGTCACGCGATCGAGTCCTGGTACCACTGAAGACCCACCTAGTATTTGCGGAGTACGTGCTCTTTAAATCTGTAGGACCGAAAGTCATGTGGGCGGTCATTGCACACCTTGCCACGGTTACAGGTCCTGGAGACTATTTCCCTCTCCTTCAGGGACATGTCTAAATTGCGGAGGTGGCTATATATGGCAGCATCTGTCACCTGTGTGTTGTGTCTGTCTTACTTGACGAAGGTTTATAATCGGGTCTCTGACCAAGCACACAAGTCTGAAAATATATGTCTACCAACCAACTCTGTCAAATTAAAGCGAGAAGCCGCCCCTATTCACCACCTCTGCCGTTATCAGAGGGGAAACAACATTATGAAAAATGATCTGTGCTAATAGAGTTGAGTGTTGTGCGAGCTCCTCCTAATGATTATTACCGGGGAACAAGGACAGGGCTGTCAATGTTGGCGAAAAGCCTCTGATTGGGATAACGTTGTTTTTAACCCTTTCAGCCAAAGTGATGCCATTTGGCATCATCATGTTTCAGATCATAATTAAAAAATTAATAGGGCTGACATCTATTGGGAATAATAAAAGAATATTTTCTAATAGAAAAAAGTTTGAAGAATCGAATGATGCGCTTTTTGATATCATAAATGGCTCTAGACGAGTAGAAAATAAATTCTAAAATAATGTTGCCAAATTGTCATTGGGATTGAAAGGATTGAATTTATTGGCTAAAACTTATTAAACTTCAGTCGATAGTTGATAGGTTTGAGTTAGTGTATTTTGTAATATTCATTTAATACTAATGTAGCTGTAGAAAGTATTCTTTTTTTTTGTCTAAACTGAAGTACTCTTGAACTCCTTTTTTAATATCTAACTATAAAAGGGCTCGGTTAATGAGTTTGTTCTAATAATTCTTCTGTGATCGAGATAATGTTTTCCCATTCTGAAGTAAATAATTAATCTTAAAATTTTGAATTTCAAATTGAAACTATGAAGTTTTTTTTAAAGAAATGGCATATGTACTCTTGAATTCTGTTTTTGTCTAACTATAAATAAGGTTAAAAAAAGGTTTAATTAATAAATTTGTTATATAATTCGGTTCATCCAATAAAATGCACATAATGATTTTCTATCCTGAAGTAAATAAAAAACTCACAAAATTTAGAATCCCAATTGGAAATTAAGAAGCTATATTGGCGTATCGTTTCGTTAGGCAACCTTATTTCACGAAGAGGGTCTCTTTTTGGCACCTTTTGTAGTCTCTCGAATGGAAGTGTCGCCTCACAACACATCGCTTGATGGATCGGGGTGGAACAAGTCATTTGTGGTCCTCTAATGGAGATGGGGGATCGAACAGTTTTGTTCGGAGAAGGGGGAGGAGAGTGATTTAGTGACACTTCCTGCTACTTATATGAAGCCTAAAATAACTACGTTCCAGCTGATTGCAGTTGGAAATTAAGAGGTATTTTGTATGCTTAATGAATATCTGAGCTATATTTCGTCACTTAAGTTCCCACATGTTCTATCTCACTTTGCACAACGGATCATATTGACTGTACGGTAACCCTTGGCGCGATTTTTTCAGATTTGGTGACAAATAGTTTTTTTTGTGACAACCTGTCTGACTTCGACTGAGGATTCGAATTCTTTGACTTCGCAACGATGACGTTTTTCGGTAACCTTTTCTGACCATTATTTATGAGCACAGTATGGAGAGCGTGACGTCAAAAGTCCCCAGAATACGGACTTTTGGCACGATTTTGGAAAGTTCGCCAAGGGTTACCGTACATTAAATCTGATCCGTTGTGCAACGTGAGATAGCACATATAGGAACTTAAATGACGAATTTTTCTGCCTTTCACTATTTTCTGAATATTTTCCAAAATCTGATAGAAAAAAAAGCATTTTCGTAGTTATATCTCGTTTGATTATTATATTATACATTCTTTAGAAAACTTGTGGGCAAAATGTTTTATTCCAATTTAGGTATGAATATATTTCGAATTAGATATATGGGCTTTGGGCAACATATCTCATTGTCAATAACCGGGATCAAGTGACGAGTATATGAGTCTGATATTTGTAAGAGAACCTATACAATCTTTCAGAAATATTACGAAGATGGATTTAATATACACTTAGTATTTCCTACATATAGAAAATGTTCATCTAAACAATCCTGTAAGGGCAAATATCAAGCTTTCTTTGTTCATAAATCTGGATACTCTTTTTGTGCCTCACTCTCCACAAAAAAAAGAAAAGAAATTAAAACAAGTTATAATAAAACCTTCGAACAACATTTACTTCTTCAAAGTTGCTATTTATTTCAAGCACAAGATAGAGCATCTTTCAGGCAGGCAATTGAAAAGCTTAGTGGACGAAAATGCTAAGTGACATTTTTGAAAAAATTAAGATTGTTGTGCCAATGAACATAGTTTAACTTCCTTAACCACAACAAGTTTCTCCTTTTATATTAACTTATAGTTCAGTATATTTTTTAAGCTTTGCAAGTAGCGTTTTCAACGAATCTGAATGCAAACGAAAAACTTTAAGGCTCATTTTCTCGTTTTCACCTTTTTGTCACTTAGCATGTTCTTCCACTAAGCTCTTCAATTGTAGAAGAATCGTCACCGCAAATCTCCCCCCTGTTTGCCAGACGACGTAACCGAATCATCACTCAGACATCCCCCTCCGAGGGGTAGCAATCCCCCCTCCCCCCACCCACGCCAATTAAACTCAAAACCTCGGAAGTTTTTGCCGCCCAACCTGAAATAGACAAACTCTCACTTTCTCTTTCCGTGGTCTTATATTTTGCTGTTCGAAAGTACTTTTTCGTCTGGGTTAATTTTGAATGTTATTTATTATAAGGATCTGTTTAAATTTTTGCCGTTTTGATTTGTTTAACCAAGTGAGTAGCTGAGGTTATTTGCATGAGAAGATGTAAGATTCAGTAAAAGGGTTGAATATACACTCTTAAAACAAACGAGCGGTTTTAACTCAGTCTGAGTTAATTTTCACTCCTTCCAGTGTCGAAAATGCACTTCCCCTAAAAGAATGGATTTTGTTCTGTTAAACTTCCGGCAAGGATCCCATATGCTTTGCGGACAAGTGGCGCAGATGACACCAGAGCTTTCGTAATTTGAAAATATGTACAACTCGAAATTGGAGGAATTTAAGAGTTTGGTTTATGTAAATTGTATCAAATGTATTTTCTTTTAATAAATATTATTCGTACACCCTTTAAACAAACAAGCGAATATAACTCAGTCTGAGTTACTTTTCACTTTCTGTCAAAAATGCACTTCTCCTATAGGAGTGGATATCACTCTTTTGTTTTAAGAGTTTACGTGTTTTTTTTATTGAGGTACCTAGTTACCTAGAACTACAAACCGGATAGATATTTACGCCAAGTAAACTTTAGATCATGTTTCTAATCTTAGAATGGCATTATCGGCTACAATTCATTAATTTTTTTCCCACACTAAAGTCGAATAAAATTGAATTTTCCTGGATTAAATCTGTATGAAAGTGCATGTTAAATAAATATTTCACAAGAATTATTCTGAAAAAGCGGTTTTTGAACGTTGCTCCGCCTGTCTATTATTTTGCCTACCTGTAACCTCTAGCTACTCACTACAAGTTTGGCCCGTCCGTGGCCGAGTGGTTAAGGCATCAGCCTCATGATTCAACCTTCTCAGGAGTGCGGGGGTTCGAATCCCACCTACTGCCAGTCATCCTATAAATCGGATTTCTGAACTGGAAAAGAGTAGAAGAGTGGGGCAGACGTGCTCGTTAAATCTGGGAAGTCCAAAGTCCCGACAGCGTCAGCGTACTACGTCGCCCGAAGTTCCATTGGGTACCCACTCAGGTGTCGACCTCGTCACTTGAACAGGGTTCTAAATAACGAGGCGTTGTTGCCTGTGTTTAAGCTCCTGAAGAATGCTAGAAATAGGCAGCCATTACCTTTAAATGTATTGATTTATTGAGTGTAATTGAGAGTATTACACAACTCTAGTTAATTATAATTTTTTAAAATGAAAATTGGAAATGAAATAACGCAAATGTGTTATGAATTTCGAAAAATTATTATCCAAAACATCTTCCAAGTTGAGTGTCTTTAAATACACACAGTCTAAAAATATTCTTTGAATTTGTATGGAAAACAGGCTTTCCGCACGTTAAGTACTACTTAAATATCTATGAAATATAAAACAAATGAAAGAAGCTTCAGATAAAGAGACTAATGCCAAAATAAACAGGGGCTCAGTTTCAGCAAGAAAACTACTCACAGAAAAATGTTGTTTGAGAGTGACTTTTGTTTATTTAGCCGACAAAATCTCACTTTGTTCTTCCATCACATTTTCCACAGTCATAGTGAAGGGTTTTCTCATCAAGTTAGTCAAAAGAATACTCTGTTTTTCTCGATATGTTCTTTAAAACCTCTTAAGACCTCAGCAAAATATTACAAGTATATTTTTCATCTATACTTTTCATACAAATGTATACTAAAAAGTATGTTTGGCAAAGTAATTAAAAAAAAATATGTTTAATAGTTTCTGAGTGACACGCTTTTAGCTCTAAAAATACACATTTTTTTGTGCTTTAAATGAAAAAAAAAAATGCCCATCACTGACTTGAGTTAACAGTTTATTTAAACATTGTTTCAACGCAAAATGCCTTTAAAATTAACTACTAAAATTTTAAAGAAAGAACTGGTTTAAAGTTCTTATTTTAAGAACTCTAATATTTATTGACCCTTGTGTTCAACTTCATCTTTTAAAGAATTAAATGACATACCTATAACCAGTGTCTGAAAACTGATTTTCAGATATTCTTCTATCTTAGCAGCTCAGTTTCGAAAATAATTAACATGTCAGTTGCTTTGGGGGAGGTTTTAAAAAATGTCTCCGAACGGGTACCCTTGGTCGTAAGAGGATAATATAAATATTTTTTAAAGTTTAAATAGCTTTATATTTTAAATTAAATTAATATCTTCTGCAATGTGTGAAAGTGTAGATTTTACGGCAGCGAGACGGAAAGGGCTAATTCTGAGTTTTATTACAAAAAATATAAGAATGTTTTATCTTTCGTATGTTTCCACTGTTTTCTTGTCAAAGAGTACAAAAAAAAAACCCTCTGGTGTAACATTTGTTTTAAACACTATAAATAGCCGAAATATCAACAGGGTCTGGGGAGCCCAGTCGGTTAAGCACTCGCTTAGCATGCGGAAGGTCCCTGGTTCGGGTCCGGGCATCGCCAAAATAGCTGAGGACCTATAAACTGCCCGTGCAGCCCAAAATGTCCGACGAATAATACAAGGCAGTGCACGTTTAATATCCTTCAAAGTCCTAACGCTGCGTACGATGTCGCCCTTAACGGTTGCGTTGAGTGCCGATTCAAGTGTTGGCTCGTCACCTGACTGTGGTTCTAAAATACGACGCCCGTCGCCCATAGCCCTCGTGTTGCTCTGGTGCGACGACAATTCAAACCTAAAATAACCGAAATATCAACCAACTGTTCCTCAAAATTCTCACACATTCTTCACCCATCCGTCAAAGTGAAAGCGAAACTCGCGAAGAGACAGGTGAGGTCTTTCTTCTTCTTTGCAGACGATCCTTTGAGAAACTAGCAGACGACATCCCCACCTCCTCCACCCACGCCAATTAGAACATCGGAAATAGATTTCATCCCCCAACCGCAACAGTGACAGCCCAACAGTCTCATTCGTCATTCAGCAGAAAGGAAGTTGACATCGCTGTAACTGATAAAAAGGCAGATAAAATGGGTTTGAAAATGAAAACTATAATTGTGGAGACAAGGGTATAGGTATATATTTCTAAATGTGGGTCAAAATCGACCTTTGTGCGAATAACTTTTTATCTTAAACGAAAAAGTAGGAAAATTTCAGCGTTGTTCCTGTTCAAAGCTGGAAGTCACATCTTTACTACAAAGATTTTTTTAAAATCAAATTGACTATAATATAATATTTTTTCTTGTTTTTATTGTTTATATTGTAAAGTCTAAGCTAAACTAAATTCCTCGGCTCACCAGCCCATTACTGGGCCAAGGCCTGCCCCGTGCCCATTTCAGCTTTCATGACCTAGGGCTCTGGGATGCTAGGCATATGTCCCGGTAGGGTGGTCAGCCTCACGCGGAACCCCCAGTATTTAGTTCCCAAGCTTGTTTTGTACCCATTTTATTGACCCACTCAAGAGATGAAAGGATGGGTCTACCTCTCCCAATCCGGATTTCGAACCCTGGACCTGTGGTGTGGCAATGCGAAGCACTACCACTAAACCACGGGGCCGCATCGTAAAGCCATATAAATCATTAAATATTTTTTTTCTTATCTATAAATTATTATGATAGTAAAATCCTTTTTGTGCTGCATATTATCATCATACTGAACATCATCATTTTGACTTTTTATTATACAAGAATATCTAAAGAGCCGTGTTTACCGCAAAATATTTTTTAAAAAGTCATTAAAACGCCTTGTAAACAATGTAGAGTATTCTGTCCGCAGCAAGAAGGTAAATAAAATACTTAATGGCTAAAAAAAGCCCCAAACCCCCTACTAAAATAATATTAGTGTTTATCAGGGCCGGATTTCTAAATAGGTTAAGTCGAAAAAGCGATAAAATTTGCGAATTTTACATAATTAATGGTCTCAAGAGGCAACTAAAGATATTAACTCAGATCAACAAAATTTTGCACACATACTAACAGTAATATAAGGTAACTTTTCCGCACTATTAAAATTAAAGATTCCAATTTCATAATTTTTAAGAAGAAAAAAATGAAATTAGCAAATTTTGCATGATTAATGGTCTCAGAGGCAACTGAAGATATTAACTCAGATCAATAAAATTTTGCACATGTTCTAACAATAACATAAGGCAACTTTTCCGCACTATTACAAATTTGATATCAAAAACTTGGTTTTTTCGATGCACCCTACTAAGTAGGCTGTAGCCTAGAGCGGCGAATTTTTTGGGGCGACAAATTTTACGACCAATTAATGCGGCATTCAGCATAAAGAAAACTATTATACAGATACGAATATTTTTAAGAAAGAAAACAAGGGTATGGGTATTTTACATATATATTCCGACTTGTGTGCTTGCTCGGTGAGCCGCTTATAAGTCTTCGTCAAGTAAGACAGACACAGAAAGATTTTTTACTGTCACATAAAGAGGGGAAAATACACTCAGGGCGAAAGCGGGAATCGAACCCGCGCCCGTTACAGCACGCAGACTGCTGGCCTGCGATGCTTACCACTCGGCCATCCGGGCCCCAGAAAGAAAACAAATAATTTACATTAACGTATAAACCGTAAACGAATGTATAGTAATAATATTTCGTAGCAAACATGATCGCTGCAAGGGCCAGTGCAACGCCTCCTCCCACATTTCAAAGTTAAAAGAAAAATAGTAGAACAGTTAAAAAAAAATCCCGTTTTAGCTTTCGATTTAGTGTGTAAAGGTACATCGATGATTCGAACCTTTCCCTGAAGTGGGAGAATATTGTGACTGAGTCGGCAAATCGTAGCCTACAGGCGGCAAATCTTTAAATCCGGCCCTAAGTGTTTTGAAACAAAAAAAAAAAAACGAAGTTGACGAAGTTTCACTTATACATAATAACGCATTTTTTATATATAAACAAATATAGTAGATAAAAGTTTGTCTTTCCAGAGTAAAAGATGGATAGAGGGAGCGAGATGGATAGAAGAGGTAAACCGAAACCGCGCGCCGTGTTCCATTCTACGTTCTAAAAGAACCTTTTCACCGGCGCTTTTTATGAGGATTTTGTTCGACACCTGATATGTTTGGCAGACGATAAACAAACGGCTGGAGTAATTTATTCTTTCGCCGGTGCCATGACAGGGCTTCAGAACAATTACATCACAGTTTATTTATGAATTGCTTTCGGAAACGATCTTATTTTTTTCTTTCTCTCTGTTAAGATTGATCTGTATATGAGTAGGTTAGGATTGCAAATTGAGTAATTAAGCTTTAAATAAAGCTTGGGACAGTAGGTAGTTGAGAACTGCAATACGAAAATCATAAAATGAATAAGAAGTCATTTTAATTTCAAGAATTAATTCGCGAATAAAACTCGCAAATAAAAGTGGCCCTGGTCTAGAGATGGGAATACGTTGAAATGCTTGGCGAGAAAAACTCTTGAAGACTCCTGAAACCTGTTTTTGCATAGGTTGTACGGATTAGCTTCACATTAGAGCTACTCATAGACAAGTGGCGAGTTTAGATCTGAAAACGTATTGTATGAAGACGTCAAATAATGCAAATTGTATGTCTTGCAATCAATTTAGAATGTTTTGTATTACCAAAAACAAAAAGGTCCGATTCTGTAGGATATATACCGATCAAAATAATCGCTAATGGGAACTTTTTTTTTAATCTACTCTACAAACCTTGTTTATATTTCATTGCAACTAGCTTCTCAAACCATAGCGTAGTAGCCGGCATATAAGTCGTCAAGCGTTTGTTTGGGCTTAATATTGAAGCAATCAATAGCTTCAGTTAGCAAACCTGTTTTTGTATTTTTTTTTTTTGACTTGACAACATTTCTGTCATATTTCTTATCTCCACATTGGGGCCACTTTTATATGCTTCACCCTGTATAAAGAGGGATTGTCAGTCCCATAGAGGTAATGCATTAGTTTTGGAGTCACAAATTCCACAGAAGTATTGCCTTGCCATGTTATTCCTTTATACCCAGGTATGGGAATCAGCATAGCATCGATTTGAAACAAATTTGAAAGAAAAAAATGTTATCTAGTTATTTAATTATATATTTTTGAAGTTTTAATGTAATAATATATTCGCAGATGGCGACACTATTTTAAAACTTTATCAATTAGTAATGAAATAACCTGATGTTATTTTCTTCTCAATTTTGTGTTGCATTGATGTTATGATAATTCCCATACTTAGTGAAAATAAGATAACATGGCAAAGCAATTCTTGTGCAAAAGTTGTGATTTCGAAACTAGTGCATTAGCTCAATGGGACTGACAGTCCCGCTAAATGAAGCTATGAAGAAATTAACTTGAATTATGAATCGGTGAAAATTTATGGATGTGATATTTTCGACAATTTATTTCAGATTTATGGTGTGAAAAATGTATGCATTATTTTCGTTCTTTTTCACTGATTAACATATTAAAGCATATGAGACATTTATTAATTTATACGCTTATATAAGTTTTCAGTATTTTAAGGGGACAAGGTACGCAAAACATTATTTCTAGAAATAATAACATAAACTTGTAAATTATAGTGGTTTTATGTGTAATACTCACTCTAAATAAACATTTTCTAGCAATAAAAACAGATATTTACAAGTATTTTTTCACTTATTGGAAAAAAAAGTCACACTTTTGACGCTACTCCTCTGTCAATTTTGAGAATACCTCCACCAAACTTTTATAGTTTGTTTTTAGTACCATTTTTTCAAGAACTGTGCATGAGTTTTAAATTGTGAGCTACAGTTAAAAAAAATAACATGCATTTATACTGAAAATCACGAAAAAAATTGCAAATTATTGAATTCAACATTTAAAAAAAAACTATACTCAGTAGACCTTATACCTTGCACTATTTTGTGCACCATATATATAGGAACACAGGCTACAGATTTCAAAATTCTAACTTGATTAGCAAAAACGCCTTAGAGATTTATTAAACACAAGAATGGAAACACGCGAAACAAAGAGAAAAAAAGGTTGAAAGCAGACGAAATACGTATTCAAACTTATAGGAATGACTCCAGAAATATTTAATAACTTTTTTCTACAGAGGATATCATTATGAAACTTTTAGTAACTGTTCAGAAAAATATTGTGAATAATAAGAAGTAAAAACTGAAAAATCGATATTTTGACCAATTTTTGGGTATCGTATCCGGGTCATTCTTGAGAAAACGTACAAAAACATGTCCCCGCAAGATATCGTTCGTATGAAGAAAAGTTATGCTTCCACTTGAATAAATTAAAATAAGGAATATTTTATCTATTTACTAGCGTTGAAACAATGCAAAAAATTATTTTTCTTGTGTACAAATTTGTGTCCACAGAGTATGGACAAGTCATGTCCGTGAGCAGTCTCACCCTCATGTCCGGGAACTGTTTTTGTTAGTTTATACTAATCAAATACCAATTTTTCATAACTAAAGTTGATTTTTAGTTCAACTTGCACTACTAGAACATACAAAACATAAAATAAAATCATTAAAATGGATATAAAAATATAAATTCCGTAAAAATATAATGTCCCACAGATTTTTGTCATGTCCGTGTGCAACTTATTCTTTAGCTTGCATAACTATCTGGAAATGATAATAGTACTCTGATTCAGTCTTATTGGTATTCAATAACACACTTTAAACGTTGTATCACTCGATAGATTGAAAACCAGAATAGATAAAAAGTAATTCGAAGTTTAAAGTTAAAAATAGGTCATTGACAAGATCATACCGTCATTTTTGTGGTCAAGATATGAGAAGGTAAGCTAAGGATTTTTACCTATAATTTTGTATTTATAGAAAGAAATAAGGTATATATTGCCAGTTTGCAAGTTTCGTTCTCTAAAGCCTAAACCTTTTGCGCCTGGACGCTCTTATTTACGATTTCGTCATGTCCGTGTACCATCATGTCCGTGTATTCGGTCCATGTATTCCTATATGAATAATTAATATTAATTGTATGATCTGGACTGATATTATTTTTACAATGCAGTACGTTAGGGTAACTCAACTCCAAAGTTTCAAAAACTTTCATAAATATTTTTTTTCGAGATTTTTTTTTCCTC
The DNA here is from genome assembly GCA_023701765.1 of Hylyphantes graminicola. Classification (NCBI taxonomy): domain Eukaryota; kingdom Metazoa; phylum Arthropoda; class Arachnida; order Araneae; family Linyphiidae; genus Hylyphantes; species Hylyphantes graminicola. The sequence goes on along the minus strand of CM043121.1, from coordinate 8,924,276 downwards.
AAATTGCATTTTTTCTCAAGAATGACCCATCCCCGTACCCAAAGAACACAAACAACTAATGTGAGACAGCATACGGACAGGTTACTGCCAGTGGACGTAAATTTTATAATATAAAATTAGATAGTTTTATTTGGTTAATTTCAGTAGAAAGATAAAATACTTAAATTTATTTAAATGTAAGCATTATGTTTTTAAATGTGAAAGATATGTGAAGAGTACGGGAGAAAAACCGATTGATTTAGTAGAGTAGTTTCCTTAGCAGGCTACTTTGGCGATGATAGCGAGTGATCGCCTAAACTTGTGTAAGGAAACCAGTTCCTACCACAGAGATCATAGTTAAAGTAATAGGGGCAAATCGCGTGACCTCCAATGCTGACGACGGGACGCGCAAGGACCTCCCAGAAGAGCCGAAATGAAGCCAGTGTTGTAGGTCGCGTGATCTGCCTCTCTAATACTTTAACTACTATCTCTGTGGTTCCTAGCAACCAACGACGATCCCGACGCTTGGACCAAGAGAAGAAGAAAGAGATAAACCGGTTTTCTGCCACCAATGTCCACCAAGCAGACAATTGTGGGCGTCCACCCAATAAATCAATCGGTTCTTCCCCTGTATTCTTCATGTTGCAGATACGAATAGTTTTGTACATTTTGTGTAAAATAATTCATTTTCTACATTCATTATTTTAAATTTAAAACAACGAATTTATTTTATACCAAACAGATGAATAATACCCCTTTTCTTTCATCTTCGAGCGATGTAACAATGAAAAGGCGAGAGAAGCATTTCTTCTGAATTACATCTTAGTACCCATCATTAAAAAAAAACTTGTGATTGTTTTGATGGCGGCAACAAAGTTACGACCATCGAGAAGTTGTGAGTGACAGCACTAATTGCGACGGGCGTCATTTTTTTTTTGTCAAGTGTCACTCTTACTGTCTTAGCAAATAGTACAGGGTGGTTATAAAATAACGCTCGCTATTCGGAAAGGTTTTAAAATGTGAGCTACAGTTAAAAAGTAACATGCATTTATACTGAAAATCACAAAAAATACAAATTATTGAAATCAACATTTAAAAAAAACTATACTTAGTAGACCTTATACCATGCACAATTTTGTGCACCATGTATATAGGGTGGTTACAAAATAACGCTCGCTATTCGGAGAGATCTGTAGCTTGAATGGATAATCCGAGTGCAACACACATCGCGACACTTACTAATCAAGAAAGGGGGAAGGGGGAGAATGGAATCATAAAAGAGAAACTCGTCTCTTGACCAAGGTCCTAAATTACGAGGCGCAATTGGCTGTGTTGGCTATAATTGACCATAATTGGCTGCGCCTCGTAATTTAGAACCCTGGTCAAGAAATGAGTTTCTTTTTTTAAATTTTTTTACTTATTAAAAGACTTTTTTTATAATTTCATCCCCCCCCCCCTTGATTAGAAAGTGTCTCGATGTTTGTTGCATTAGGATTATTCATTCAAGCTACAGACCTCTCTGAATAGCGAGCCCTGTAGTTCGCTTTGATTAAAGTCTGAATTCGAATAGATAAATTCTAAAAGAGAGTATTGGGGGTAGGCTACACTCTCCCTTCTAGAGGGCGCAATCATTGTCATTTGTCATTGGGGGTAGGTCTAATCTAAAACCATAATCGGATTTCGTTATTTTGAACCACATTCAGCTGATGTAGGAACAAAAATGATTGTTGGACCCAACGAAATCTGTTTTTAAGTCAGCAGGATTATCACAAGAATATTTCGGGTGTAGCAGTTTCCCACGCACGAAATTTTATTTTCTGTGGGATTTTACCATTTAGTTAACATATTAATGTCTGCAAATAGCCGCTATTAATAATAATAAAAATAATAGTAGTAGTAGTAATAATGATAATAATGATGATGATAATGATGATAATGATAATGATGATAACGATTATAACGATAATAACGATAATAATAATAATAATAATAAATCAAACGTACGCCAAGGGGAAACATGGAGATCCCGAACAGGCGAAATAGAAAAATATTATATAATTTAAACAGACACATACACACAAGTAACGCAGATAACAACGAAAATTAATAAAAAAAGCAAACAACAACTGCTTAACAAAATATACAGGAAATATTGGCAAATGAGCTGCATAATAAAAACAAATATGACTTACAATTAAGTGAGAAATAAATATCTAAGTCGTCGATATCGATTAGAAAATTGAAAATTTTGCGATTAAAGGTCGTGTCGTGTAGTCGTTTCCGGCTGCCTATTTCTACCCTAGGAGCTTTAACACAGCCAATAACGCCTCGTAATTTAGAACCTAGGTCAAGTGACGAGATTTTGTTTAAAGGTAGCATAATTATTAATGTTTATTAAAACGATGGGAAGTCTATTGTATAATTTAGGAGCAGGGTAGAAGAAATGTTTACAAAAGATATCTTAATGGAAATTTGGGATTTGGAAAACATCATTTGATCTAGTGCTATGGAGATTAACTTTAAAACTGCAAAGCGATTTATTGCGATATAGAGTGAGAGCCCAGGGCCCCCAGACCTAAGTCATTTTGGCAAGGATGAAATGTACGTGATTAGGTTCGGTTTTCATTTACTTTTAGTGTATGCATACCCGTTAGAGTGGACCGACGGCCAATTTACAGGTATCGGGTGCAAAAAGTAGGTAAAATATAAGTTAACCTAAGTCATTTTGGAAAGGCTGATTTTTACATATGTTTCAGAAAATAATGTTAAAAGTTCGTAATAATTTTCCCAGACACTTTCCGTGGGCCGATATTTCTCCCATACGCTTTAAACGTCTTCATCAAGCTCAGACTTTGTCAATCACATCTAGCGACGTGAGATAGCACTACAACCGTTCTCGGACATCAAGGAAGGGAAGTTAAGCAAAAAAGAACTATGTGTCTATTGGAGATATGGTTGGTTGATTGACATATATATTCCGGTTTGTGTGCTTGATTATTGGAGATGTGAAAATGTAGTAAGCTAGGCAGCTATGACAATTTGTAAATTAATTTATTTTCGAATTAATTTTTTTCAATTAAATCGATACAATATTCTTTTACCGGAATATAAGTCAATCAACCAACCATATATCCAATAGAAACATAGTTTTTTTTTGCTTAACTTCCCTTCCTAGATGTCCGAGAACGATTGTAGCGCCATCTCACGCCGCTAGATGTGATTGACAAAGACTGAGCTTGATGAAGACGTTTAAAGCGTCTGGGAGAAATATCGGCCCACGGAAAGTGTCTGGGAAATTTATTACGAACTTTTAACATTATTTTCTAAAACATATGTAAAAATCAGCCTTTCCAAAATGACTTAGGTTAACTTATATTTTACCTACTTTTTGCACCCGATACCTGTAAATTGGCCGTCGGTCCACTCTAACGGGTATGCATACACTAAAAGTAAATGAAAACCGAACCTAATCACGTACATTTCATCCTTGCCAAAATGACTTAGGTCTGGGGGCCCTGGGCTCTCGGTCTAATAGAGATAAAGAATAATACGAAAGAAGGCGTTGTAACGAATTGGCAAAATTTTAAGAATTCTAAAATTAAGAGGGTAGTGTTCTCTATTTATGAGTTTTAAACATTTGTTTTGTATTGAAATTTATGGTTGCAAATTTGATCAATATACACATCCCCAAATGATTGAACCATAATTAAATAATGAATAAAATCAAACATAATATGAAGTTCTTAAGAAAGATAAATTATTTTTTTTAGGTGGTAAAATTTAAATAAGACAAAACGTAACTTTTTACCCAACTCATTGATATGAGTTTTCCATTTAAGGTTAGAATCCATATATAAACCTAAATATTTGATGATTCTGGCCTTTGGAGCTGCTTGGGTCGGGTTCGAATCCCGGTCACGCATGGATGTTTGTAACCGTCAATAAATGTTGTTATTTGTCTAAGTGTTTGTGTCGTCTCTTTCTTTGTGTGTCTCTTGTGCTTGTGTCATTTCTGGGGCTTAGTACAATGGACTTAAAGTCGCAGTGCTTGGCGATCTTGCCCCCACCAAGAAAGTCATAAGTCATAAAATATTTGATATTATCAACAGATTGAATAGCGGAAAACTGGAAATCAATAATCTTTCTGCAAAAAGCAGCGTGATATTTAAATATTTGTAGCCAAAGGACCCTACGTACCCTTTCGCTGCGAAGGATTTTTGCTTCCTCGTAATATGTGACAGGAATATCATTATCGAATCTCTAGTGGTACGGCCGTCGTGGGCCGTTTCTGTAGTGAAAGGGTTAAGCAACATGTACTGCATATTTAGAGTCAAACACAAGATGCATTGAATAAGACGTCAACAGGCAACCAAATATGGGCGCTTATTTCTTTTCGAATAAAAGGTTTTAGAATGATTCAAAAAGTTGACTTTAAAAGTTTAGAATAATTTTTTACGACAACGTCCTAATTTCAATGAATTTCCGATTATTTTAAAACACTTAGAGAACTTGACCTAAAAAATTCTTGCCAAGTTAGTTGCACAAAAAAAAATTGTCTCCCTCACCCCAAAAATAAATGATTGATATCCTGTCTGTCAACACTTTACAACTCAACACACTGTGATTGATTCCCTATTCTGAAAAAACTTGTGGTTTCCCGACTCTTTGAGCAATGTAAGTAGGTTTAAAGGAACTTCTATTGTTTTAAAATCCATATAAATGTTTATATGGAGGGCTGGTTGGTTGGTTGGTAGACATATATATTTTCAGGCTTGTGTGCTTGGTTAGAAACCCGCTTATAAACCTCACGAAGGAAGACACAACAAATACAACATACGTGACAGATACTGCCATCTATCACTACCTCCACAATTTAGACATGTCCCTAAAGGAGAGGGAAATAGTCTCCAGGGACATGTACCCGTTGGTAACTGCGCAATGACCGCCAATAAGATTTTCGGACCCACAGATTTAACGAATACGTACTCCGCATATACTCGGTGGGTCTTCAGTGATATCTTGACTCGATCGCGGGACCTTCCGATTTCAAGACCGAGACACTAACCATTATGATCCCCACATCCCCATATAAATGTTTCTATGGAGGGATGTTCAGTCCATGGAGTTAAGAATGCGGAGTAGAGGGGTCTATCAGTTCAAATGGTTTGAAGCAGGGCTCTCAGGTTTTTCGAGCTACTGCGCATAACATACCGGCACTGAGGTATCCCAAAATGCACTGCTTTAGCCTTTTTTGAGCTACTGTCCGTAACATAGTAACTGAAACTGGCGCTTTAAGGTATTCCAAGATGCACCGCTCTAGCCTGCTTTTTTTTGTGCCTTATTGCGCACACACATGGACCGCTCTATTCTCTTTCCTTACCATATTGTCACCAGGTACAAAAATTGTATAAATAATATCTTATACTATAATACGAGGAATTGGACCCAAGTCGAAAATCGCCCCAGAATTAATAAACTCCGGTAAACTTAGGGGTCTGGGGTTTTTGGCCACGACGAATCGATTGGCACAGGTTTCGAAGCGCTACGGTCAAGCAGTTCGGAGTTACAGATAGGATATTTTCAAACTTCATTAGTTCGCCATAATTTCTACTTTCGTGATGCCATCTGCTAAAGCTATAAGCCCCTGCTTAAGCTATAATTGTTTAGTTAAGATTTTAATTTTTCAAATTTAAATAAATTCAACCTTGCTTTAAACTTTATTGAGTTTTACAGAAATGGTAACATGAATATTTTTTTAGTTCCAATCAGCAGACGATTTTAGTTCTATTCTGTTCATTGGCGATTTTTGGCGATCTTGAAAATTTAACATATGGTTGCTATACCTATCGAGTTGAATGAAGTATGAAATGGAATGTTTACCACATTTCGACATTTTCGTTGCTTTTAAGCGAAACGCCAATTATCAATTACATTTCATGATTTCATTTCCTATGACTTTTAAAACTTTACGTTTGTATAGAATAGTTCCCTTTCCAAACTCTAACTATACTATTATACGAGGAATTGGTGCCAAGTCGAAAATCGCCCCAGAATTAATAAACTCTGGTAAACTTGGGGGTCTGGGGGTTTTGGCCACGACGAATCGATTGGCACAGGTTTTGAAGCGCTACGGTCAAGCAGTTCGGAGTTACAGATAGGATATTTTCAAACTTAGTTCGCCATAATGGCTACTTTCCTGATGCCATCTGCTAAAGCTATAAGCCTCTGCTTAAGCTACAAATGTTTAGTTAAGATTTAAATTTTTCAAATTTAAATAAATTCAACCTTGCTTTAAACTTTAAAGAGTTTTACAGAAATGGTAACATGAATATTTTTTTTTAGTTCCAATCAGCAGACGATTTCAGTTCTATTCTGTTCATTGGCGATTTTTGGCGATCTTGAAAATTTAACGTATGGTTGCTATACCTATCGAGTTGAATGAAGTATGAAATGGAATGTTTACCACATTTCGACATTTTTGTTGCTTTTCAACGAAACGCCAATTATCAATTACATTTCATTTCCTATGACTTTTAAAACTTTACCTTTGTATAGAATAGTTCCTTTTCCAAACTCTAACTTTGTTTACAATGGTGCACTTTAATTAATGTGACCAGACGTCCCGCTTTTGGCTGGACAGTCCCGCTTTTTTGTAAAAGTCCCGCAAAGTCCCGAAAAACGAGGAAATTGTAAATAAAATAGACTTTTTTTTAATGAATAATCGTTGTAAAACGCTATGACGTCTTTAGAAATTGTTAAATGAGGCTAAAGTCATCAACAAATTGGTGGAGTATGGTTTCTGTTTGCCTGGAGCCACTGCTGCTGTTGAACGCGTCTTCCTTATCTTTCTTATACCAAGTGTGTCATTGTGTGAAGGGACTATTATGTGCTTAAAAAATACTTAAAAAATACACCGGGGGGGGGGGGGGTGATGGAGTGTCCCACTTTTTGATTTTGAAAATCTGGTCACATTAACTTTAACTGGTTATCTTTTCACCAATGGTTTCACAAATTTTCTTATGGTATGATTGTTTTGATAAATCACAATTGAAAATTTAAATCTTCGAGTTAGCTTCAATACCTATTTTCTCCGAGCAGAGCTCGGTCACCCGCTGGTCAAAATAAAACCAAGTTTCAAAGGACATTTCATTAGATTATATAAATATTTCTACGAATTTTCTAAATATTTCTTTGTAAACATGTATTACCAATAGGTTTAATTCACTGTATTCTTAGTAGTAATAATTTAAACAACTGTCATATACATGCCGAGATCGTGCTGAAAAATATTATCGTCTTATGACAGCTAGAACTAAACGAGCTACTTCGGATTGTATGCACGAGTTCTGAGTACCAGACGGATGTCATTATAAGGTATTGATTTATTTTGAGCAGTAATATTAAAAATAGTGTAGTGTTACGTGCTTCTAGATTTAATTTAATAATGTGTTAACTTTAAAAAAATAATGAGATGAGATCAAGCAAGCTTTTCCCCACTCCCGTGAAAATGCGACCGATTTTCCAACCGTGGGTGAATCATCGTGATCGGAGAAGCCTCAGAACCGATTCAGACGATAAATAGGGGGATGGGAGCACTTGATCCCCCCTTTGGACACGCCGGGATTAAATGTTCCCGGGGATCCGAACTAGTGAAGCCTAACATTTCGGGGAATGGTTACTCCTTTGAGTAGGGTGGGCCGGGGGAGCCCAATAGGTTAAGGCGCTCCAATTGCATGTGGAAGGTCCAAGGTTCGGGTCCGGGCATCGCCAAAATACCGCCGACCTATAAACGACCCTTGCAGATAAAAAAAGAAATGTCTGGCGAATAATACCCCGTGTGGAGGGAGTAAGCGCTAAACATACTCCAAAGTCTACTTAACGACCTATAAACGGGTTATGCAAACTGTCCAACAAATAATACCTTGTGTAGTGAGTGCACGATAAGCATGCTACAAAGTCCCCAAAACGATGTCGCCCCTTAACTGTTGCGTTGGGTGTCTACTCAGGTGTCGGGTAATTACTTGACTGTGGTTCTAAACTATGACGCTCGTCGACAATAATCCTCGTGTAGCTCTAGTGCTACGACAGCTACAAAGCAATGCGAAAAATTTGTGCATAATAAATAGTTTCTGTATTGCCTTTTAAATTAATTTTTTTATAAAAGTGAAGGCCGGGCCGGGATAGCCTGGTCGGTAAGGTCTTGGACTGGAATACCTAAGGTTGCGAGTTCGAGCCCCGCACCTTCCGCAAACCCCTGTGTACGTTAATGGTGGCTGGTGTATGTTATATCCGTCGTGGTCACAAAGTCCTCCAAGTTCCCATACCAAATCCATACCTCTAGGAATGACAAGTCAATTCTGGGGATCCTCTAGTTGGCCTCTTTCTCTAAAAATTAGATGGATCCACTAATGTGTGAGTGTGTTTCTTACTTGACAAAGGTTTAAGAGCGGATCTCTGACCAAGCACACAAACCTGAATATATATGTCTACCATCCAACCAACCCTTGACCTACACGACCCACATACAAACTGTTGACTGAATTAAAGCCAGGCGACGTACCACCAATGTTATATTAATCATGCACTTGCAAAATTTTTTTATAGAAAGAGAAGCTCCAAGAAATTATTTTTCAAACTACCGAGGCAAAAAAAGAACGAAACATATATATTTTTAAAAACAAACTTTGTTTTGTATTTGATATTTAATACCGGCTACATGAAAAATATCCAACAGCAAATAAAAGATCAAATAGTAAAAATATTTGTTCTTGTGAGGTTGATCAAACAAACACGGGGTAAGCTCAAACTCCGCTTTCTAAAAAAACAAACAAAAAATCCACAGTAGAACAAGATTCGATAAAAACAAATAATGTCGTCAAACACCTCCGAAATCGTCTGAAAGCAGATGGATAGAACAAAAATGTTTTATGTGGAACACCAAATCCCGCCGAAAAGCTCCAAACCGCACAAAAATCTATTTAGTCCTCTCCCCTTTAGGGAGCAGGATTTTTAGGATTTCCCCTCACGTATTTAATCCTCACCACCAGTAGGAAAAGTACGCCAAGATTGGCGACAAATCGCCAGCATTTTAAGTTTTTCTCTTTTAATTGATGAATATAACAATGCCTTAACTGTCACTCCTTTAACCTCTTTCGACCTGCACTCTCAAAACAAACGAGCGATTTTCACTCAGTCCGAGTTAATTTTCACTCCTACAGAGCCAAAAATGCACCTCACCTATAGGAGTGGATCCTTTGTTTGTTAAACCTCCGACAGGATTACTCCAAACGAGTGATTTTAACTCAGTCTAAGGTAATAATCACTCCTTTTCAGTGTCAAAAATGCACTTCTCCTACATGAGTGGATTTCACTCTTTTGTTTTAAGAGTGTGGCGTTCCCATTTGGGGACATTTTTTAAACCTCCCCACAAGCAATTAACGCGTAAACTAGTTCCGAATATGACCTGGTCCGATAAAAGACTATCCAAATATCGGTTGTCAGCCTTTGATTACAGGTATCAGTCATTTATTTCTGTAAAAAATGAAGTTGAACGAGGGTCAATACGATATTAGAGTTCTTAAAAAACTATTTGATTTTTTTCTCAAACTTTTCAGAAAATTCTTTTAGTAGTAGTTAATTTTCAAGGCATTTTGCATTGAAAACAATGTTAAAATAATCTGTTAACTACAAATAAGTTATGCGGCCTTTTTTGTTGCATTTATAGCACAAAAAATGTGAATTTTTGGAGTTAAGGAGTGTCCCTAAGTAACTATTAAAATACATTTTTATAATTTCTTTGAAATAGAACAAACTTTTTAGCATATATTTGTAAGAAAATTATGTTTGGATTATATAAGAATATACGTTTAGGATTTTGCTCGGGTCTTAAGAGAATAAGAGGGAGGCTCAGTCGTTCGTTTGCCCTTTAGAGCTAATGCATTAGCTATGAAATCACATAACTTCTGCAAAAATATTGGCTTGCATTTAAGCATTTTTTCACCAGGTATGGGAATCGTCATAACAACAAAACATAATAATTGAAAGGGAAAATAGCATCCGGTAGTTCAATAACAAATTGATAAAGTTTAAAAATAGTGTTGCAATCTACAGAGTATTTTGGAGTAAGTAAAAGTTAAAAAATAATAAACTGGAGGTAAAAAGTAATAAATAAGCGGATGCCATTTTTTTTTAAAAATTGTTTTAGTTTGCCGTTATGGTTAGGTTAGGTTGGGTTTGATGATCGTCGCACTAGAGCTATACGAGGGCTATTATATGCCGTTATGACGATTCCCATACTGTAAAAAAATGCTTACATTGCAAAGAACTACTTTCGCAGAGGGTGCTATTTTAAAACTAAAGGATTGACTGAGTCTCTAGAGGATTGACCAACGACTGCACATTCATCGCAAGTAACAACTTTGAAATACGTTAAATAGTTACTTAAAAATATCGTGTTTACGATTAGGTATTAAATTGGCGACTTTATCCGTTTTTGGCGCTTTTCTCAACTTCCCAACTTCCGAATTGGCAACTCTCTCCCTCATACAGGGGGGGGGGGGGCGGTAAGGGGGGGGGCGTAAATGTTTCAAACGATGTTCTCTCTTTTTGAGCACGTTCGAATCTTTTGCTTTTAAGGACAACACATGGGAGTAAGTCGATGCCACATCACCTCCCTTAAGGTGGTTTCTTCTTTCGGAAGATTTTGTTTGTCTATTTGTGGTGGGGAAATGTTTACAAGAGTTGGTTGGTAGACATATCTTTTCAGGCTTTTGTGCTTGGTCAGAAACTCGTTTATAAAGCTTCGTCAGGTAAGACAGACACAACGCACACATGGCAAAAGCTACCATCTATCGCGCGCCATCTCAGCAATTTAGACATGTCCCTGAAGGGGAAGGAAATAGTCTCCAAGGACATGCACCAGTGGGAAACTGAGCAGTGACCGCCTACAGGACTTTCGGACCCAACAGATTTAACGAGCACGTACTCCGCATATACTCGGTGGGTCTTCAGTGGTAAAGTGATTCGATCGCGGGACCTTCCGATCCCGAGATCTTAACCACAAGGCTCCCCAGAGCCCTTTTGTTTGTCTATTTGTGTTGGGAAATGTTTACAAGAGTTTCCAACAGCTATCTTCGTAATATTAGCTATGTGAGAAGTTATAGTAAATGAATTACGAAGCATACTAAATCAGCAACTGCTTTGATTCAAACGTGGAGATAAAAAAACTTTTCGCAATCTAATTCCTTTTTCAACGACCGCAATGGGCATGTTTCAGGCTATAAGACGACGTCAAATATATTTCACATATTGATTCTTTGATTATATGTGGATATGAAATGTTTTCCTTCTATTTAAAAGCGAAGAATATTGCATATTTGTTCTTTGAAATACAAATTATTTTAGAAAACGATAACAAATTAACAAACAAATGTTTAATATAGAATTAATGCAGTGTTTGGTGAGTTTTTTTCTGTTAAGCACAAATGTTGTGTGAAAGCGAGCTGAGTGACAGACATGTTACAAACCTTCTTGTTTTCAACTAAAGTTTGTCACCATCGTACATATGCAGGCTCCTAAAAACATCCTAACCTCAAAAGCTATAAGCCCCTCCAAAATTTATATTCCATATCGTAAGAAACTAAAAAAATATCCCCCTAAAAACAAAAGTTTCATATAGAAATCGAATAAAACTTGCCCATCCAATTGACCTTAAAGAGCCTCCTGAATATCGGAAGAATATTTTGCATGAAATCCGGAGCAGCGTATTAACATTTACGGTCCTGCAAGGGATTTCCAAGTCAAATGAACACACAAGTTTTCTGCCAAGTTGGCGTTTTTACGCTCTCGCGCCGTCAACTCGCAGCATTCACGACTCATTGGGTGGCCGACATTTTGGCGTTTTTCTTGGTTCGCAAACAGTCGAATTCGGTGGAAATTTTTCCGTTTGTTTTGGTGACGAAGTTTGAAAGGTTTAGATTGCGTTGGATGGGGATATTTTTAATGGAGTTGGATTGGGGACTTTATTTCACTCAAAAAGAAGCATTTTTACAATACTTGGTTCCGCTCATTTTAAGTATTAGAATAAAAGTTAAAATGTAAAATGTTCACTTAAATTCAAAACTAAGACATATTTTAGTAAACAAAGCTTGTCTAATAACAACTTTTAAAACGTCAATACTCAACAAAACTTTAAAATTATTTTCATTAAAAATACTGACCTTATGGATTAAATAGAATGCAGTGGCTGTGTGCGGTATCAAGGAAAGCGGTCGAATTTTTTTTGCGCAATCAGAAGTAAGCTAAATACGCCTAATAACCACCTTGCTTTGCAAGCACTCTTATAATTTTTATAAAAACTATTTGACACTATGAATGACATCAACTCAGTGGCCAAAGCAAAGTTTAACAGCGTAAGTGTTAAAATTAAACACCAATAGGCGTAACTGTGACCACCTTAACTAAATTAAGGACAGGACACTTCAGAGGAATGGAAATCCAAAAAGAAAGAACTAGGAAATACTCCGGCTGCAGAAACTGCCCCGACTCGGAACAGGATACAAAACATCTTTTCTCTTCTCCAGCCATCCTGGCAAAATTGCAGCAAATCACCAACTTGCCTTACGAAGACCTTTATTAGGACCACTGTCTGCAGATCGCTGAAGCATTCTATGAGACCATTGGTCCCATATAATCTTTTTCCAATCTACAAGACATAATCATAAACTATTTTAATTTCTTTAAGAGTTTCTCTTGTTAATAAACGTTAATACTTTTTTTTTATTTAAGTTTAGTTTGAATTATCGTCGCACTAGAGCTACACGAGGACTTTTGGCGACGAGCGTCGTATTTCAGAACCACAGTCAAGTTACGAGCCGACACCTGAGTAGGCACCCAAAGCAACCATTAAGGGTGACACCGCGTACGCAGAGTTAGAACTTGGAGGATATTTAACGTGCACTCCCTCCATACGGGGTATTATTCGTCGGACATTTTTGCCTGCATGGCCGTTTATATGTTGGCAGTTATTTTAGCGAAGCCCGGATCCAAACTTGGGACCTTCCGCATGCTAGGCGAATGCCTAACCGACTGGGCTCCCCAGCCCCTTTGCGCAATCAGAACTAAGCTAATAACGTCGGATAACCACCTCGCTCTGCAAGCACTCTAATAACCATTGATAGTTTTTCTAGTTATTAAACGTTAATTCTTTATTTTTACACTCTTAAAACAAAAGAGTGAAATCCACTCCAGTAGGAGAAGTGCATTTTCGACACTGGAAAGGAGTGAATATTAACTCAGATTGAGCTAAAATCACTCGTTTGGAGTGATCCTGTCGGAGGTTTAACACACAAAGGATCCACTCCTACGGGAGAAGTGCATTTTCCAGACTGGAGGAGTGAAATTAACTCAGACTGAGTTAAAATCGCTCGTTCGTTTTAAGAGTGTATAGTACAGCCCTGTACCTTCTGACCCTTGTCAAGTATGAAATTTTCTCTATAGTGCGTCGTGGTGCACAATTCGGGAGCTATTTGACTGAAGGGTTGTTGACTCACCTAGAAGGGAGTAATGGAGATGAGAAAAAAGAGAAGAACAACTTTAAAACCGAGTCTTTTGGCGGCTTTTTTCGAGGATATGTGCCAAAACTCACTGATGTATCTCTCGAGTTTTTTTTCCCGCCAAAAAACACTCCACAATGTTACTCTGGCTAAATCATTACTCTGTTACGACCAGAAAAACATGTATATTCTATTAAAATAACAGCTGCCTTCAATTTTAATTTTTTCCCCAAAATTTGAAATTTATTCTCTTTTAATTATCTGAGGGATACATGCAATTAAACCTTACCTTAATTAAACCTTAAAAAGCTTAAATTTTAATCACATGCAATGTCTATAAGTTTAAACTTCAGCCCTTATCCTTCAGAGGGTTTTAAACAAGGTTATGCTATATTTTTAGGATAAGTAAGCAATGTTTTATAATATTAAATTATCAGATGTTTTTTTAATAGGGTAGACTGACCAGTGAGTGAACAGGCCCCAGTGAATGAACATTTGGTAAATATAATTCTAAAAAAAGGATTGAAAATCATTCCACTAGATGGATTGGCAACACTGACTTCCTCCCATCTATTAGGAAGCTATCTGACATATGGTTGGTTGTCCTGGTCATTATGTCCTGGTGTTTATTCACTGGCAAACGCAGCGCCTTAAACGTTCATTCACTGGTTAGTCTATCCTAGAGTTAGTAATTGGGGTGTTATTGAAAACACCAAGCCAGAACATTACCACCTTAATGGGACCTTTTTGTAACTCATAGCTTTAAAATTTTAAAACATTCCAACATTTATCTATAGTATCACCTATCGTAAAATGTCACTTAGTGAACTTATGTTTTTACTCAACAACAAGAGTACAAATTAAAGTATATTTTTCAATATAATGCCTGTAAATTTCAAAGAAAATTACTTTTTAAATGAAATAGTTATTTAATAATTTTTTTAGGTGTATCATATTGAGAATCTGAAGCTAGGGTGACCACGGATGATATATTGTAATTTAAAATAAAAACATCCATTTAGTATAAAAATAATAGCATATCATATTTAAATAACACATAACATAATAGCAAGTATAGCATATAGCCTTTGAAAATAGCAATCTGTTCCTCTCTTTTGCATCTCTAGTTGCAACAACTGAAAATGGTGGAAGCTAAACGTTTTTTGTTCCTTAAAAAAAACGGTACTGTTAAGATGGATGTGGAAAGAACAGACGTTAATTAAGCCTGTAAAACATTCCTGACACAGTCCCTTGTGCCAAAATGTTTAAAGTAATGAAACATTTTCACTATTTTTTATGTTTGGTAAACACTGGAAAGTCATTTGGTAAGCTATGACTATGTATACGTGGTCTGGGTGGGAAACAATGAACTCAATTCGTTTTAGAAAACATGTATTTTTAAAAAATCCATCTGTAGGATTAAGGGGACTCGGTACCCAAAAATTGGTCAAAATATCCATTTTTCAGTTTTTACTTCTTATTATTCACAATATCTTTCTTAACATTTACTGAAAGTTTTATAATGATAACTTCTGCAGAAAAAAAGTTATTAAATATTTTTTGGAGCCCTTACTATAAGTTTGAATACTTATTTCGTCTGCTTCCAATTCTTTTCTTTGTTTGGCGTTTTTTAATTCTTGTGTTTAATAAATCCCTAAGGCTTTTTTTATAATTAAGTTAAAATTTTGAAATTTTTAATCTATGCTCTTATTTATATGGTGCACGAAATTGTGCATGAAATAAGGTCTACTATGTATAGTTGTTTTTTAAAATATGTTAAATTCTATAACTAGTATTTTTTTTGTGATTTTCAGTATAAATGCTTGTTATTTTTTAACTGTCACTCACATTTGAGTTTTTGAAAAAAATAGCACTAAAAACAAACTACTGAAGTTTGGTAGTGTTATTTCAGAATTGAAAGAGCAGTAGCGTTTTAAAAATGTCTGATTTAAACATTTTGATTCGTCGTTAGCATTGGAGGTTACGTGATCTGCCAATCTAATACTTTAACTATGATATCTGAAGATTACACGGGAAAAACCGATTGATTTTTCAGAGAAGTTTCCTTAGCAGGCCACTTTGGCGACGATAGCGAGTGAGCACCTAAACTTGTGTAAGGAAACCAGTCCCTACCATAGATATCATAGTTCAAGTAATAGAGTGGCAGATCACGTGACCTTCAATGCTAACGACGGGACGAGCAAGGAGCTTCCAGAAGAGCCCCAATGAAGTTAGTATTGTAGGTCACATGATATGCAACTGTGGTACTTTAACTACTATCTCTGTGGTTCCTAGCTACCAAGTTCAGGCGTTTTACGATCCCGCCGCTTGGACCAAGCGAAGAAGAAAGAGAGAAACCGGTTTTATGCCGCCAAGCAGACAGTTGCGGGCGTCCAGCCTAATAAATCAATCGCTTCTTCCCGTGTACTCTTCATCTATGATCTCCTCCAATTCCCTACAAACTTATAAATCCCAAAACCTCCAACTCCAAATAAACCCGACACTCAGATTAATCCTCGCTCCCAGATCTTTTCCGATTCCCTCCAAAACGATCCTTTGAAACGGAAGCAGCCGATAATCGGCCACCCCCAGGAAAAGAGATCGTCTGCCAGCGATTTGTCGTCTGCCGCTTCCGACAAAACCACAATTAGCTCCGCTCCTACGCCCGTACGCTCGCCAACCCCACTAATGATCGCCTAATGAATTGGAAGCGGTTGCCTTTAATTATATCGCCTCCTTTCCCGAGAGGTAGGGGGGGGGGGGGGCGTAATGGGGCCGCGGAAACAAGTGGATTAACCGTGGGCCAGGTAATCGAATATCCGGGGGTCTTTTCTTTTAAATTGAGTTTTTGTGTCGTGTAATTGTTAAAAAAATTAATTGGTGGTGTTGTATTTCTGTAGGACGAACAGCGAAGAGTGAACCAACTTATATATAAACAAAAAGATATTGTAAGATTCTGTAAATCATTTTAACATCTACAGAGAGCTCAGATTCATTGTAATCTCTCTTCAAAATTGATGTAATCGTTTCCGGCTGCCTATTTCTAGCCTCCTTTAGGAGCATTAACACAGCCAATAACGCTTCGTAATGTAGAACCCTGGTCAAGTGACGAGGTAGACAACTAAGCGGGCACCCAACGGAACTTCGAGTGACATCGTACGCTAACGCCGTCGGGACTTTCGACTCCACAGATTTAATGGGCACGTATATCGCAGTGTACTCGGGTACCCCGGTGAATTTTAGAGGGTTTTTTTCAAGAGCACGAATATGTCTATAGTATGGCTAGGACAAGGACAGAACCAAGAACCATCTCGGTGTGAGACTCGTCGATTACACCTCTCGGCCACGGGCCGTCAAAATTGGTAGCGAGAGTCAAATAGATAGTGCCACAAAAAAAATGGCTCTCAGTTCTGGGGGATTTGTTGAAAAAATTGAGATTTTTGTGTCAATGAACATATTGCTAACTTCTTTAACGATAACAAGTTTCCACTTTTACACATACTTTAAGTTTAGTAAATTTTTTACGCTTTATAAGTTCCATTTTCAACGAATCAGATTGCAAAAGAAAAACTTTAAAGCTCATTATCTCGTTTTCGCCTTTCTGTTACTTAGCACGTTCTTCCACTAAGCTCTTCAATTAGCCGAAATGAAGATAAAAAAAAAACCTGTAAAGTTTGGCTTTCATCATCATTTTAGATACTTTTCGATGGTCTATTGCCTCTTATGATATCAAAAAGCACATGATTTGATTCTTCAAACGTTTTTCTATTGTAATATAATTTTTATTAATCCCAAAAGATGAAAGCAATATTATTATTTTTTAAATTATGAACGGAAACATGATAAAGAAAAATGGCATCACTGGGACTGAAAGGGTTAATTGGTGGTGTTGTATCTCAATAAAGGTTCAAACCACGGCCAACTTAAATAACAAGGCCAGACAAGCTCTCCCAAACGTGAGCATAGACGGACGTGAGTAAGTCCACCATGTTTCCATACCAAATAATTACCTCTGGGAGTACCAGATCAGGGATTTATCGGCCTTTGATCTGGATAAAAATTCCGATATGTGAGGAACAAAAAACTAAAAGAATATTGATGGACAATAACAATTGCCGTAATTTTTCATGTGTTTTTAAACAAATTAAAAGGAAATTATATAAATTTTCGTTTCATTTGCAAGAAGATGTACTTCAATGCTTTAAATTGCGTGTAAACTTTCACTTTGTGCAGGCTGACTCCGGTCTTAAATTTGGTATAAGATGACATCAGATTAATAAAATTACCTTATTAAGCAAAATCTAATGTAAGATAAATCCGATTTTTTTTTAAATCGTAGGTCTTTAGGTCTATACAATTACACTACTCAAAACAATTAGGGGAGCACTTTGCGTACTCTTATAAACCCTTGCAGTTGCAACTTTTTTTTTTTAATTTAAAATTTTTGAAATAGATTTACTATGCATCCGGAAGGAAATTGTAAAAAACAGGGGGTTAAAAATCTTTATTTTATAACTAAAATTTAAGTGGAAAAATTTGAATAATAATTTTTGGATAAATTATAACTATAATTTTTTAAAAAACTTGTTTGTTAAAAAAAAAGCTAAAATTAATTTTTTTAACATTTAAGAATGCAAACACGGGGAATTTAGGGACAATTTATGTCAGAAAAATTTTTGAGAGTTAATTTTATTTTACCATGTTTTTCATATTTTCATTTAATTAAAACAAACATTTTTAAATTCTTCAAAAGACATGATTCTTTGATGTAACGATACATAAGTGCGAGCTCAACTTAGTGAGAAAAAAAATCGCCAGCTGATGATTCGAAATGAAATCATAGGGGGTGAAAGAGTTTAAACCATGCGCTCCCCTAATTGTTGTGAGCAGTCTAGTTAAAATTACAAATTGAGACATTAGTATAAGGATTAATTATGTAACAAGATTCGCTTAAAAAGTTAGTAGATGCGTGCCCCAGTCCCGAGCAATTTTTTTAAAAAGTCATTGCTATTTTCGTTCTTTACGGATATATAATCCATATATTCACACAATTTTTTTCATTTGCTCCTCCCTTCTCAAGTAAATGAAGTTATTTTTAGCTCCCATAGGTCTTCCCATTCGACTGAGTTTGTTTATGAACATGTTGCTTGGAAGGTAAGACAAAAGCTTCTAACGAGCAGAGAAATTTCACGGCAATTCTTTCTATCTGTCTTCACTGTGCATTAGCAACTAGAGAAGCAGTGTGGAAAGATAATGATCAGAGGAGAACCTTTTTTAGGTATAAGTTATCCACTTAAGACCCGAGCAAAATCCTACATGTATACTGTTATACTCCAAACGCACTTTTCATACAAATATATATTAAAAAGTTTGCTTTGAAATGAAATTTTTAAAATACTTATGTTCAATAGTTACTTAGGGACACGCCTTAAACTCTAAAAATACACATTCTATGTGTTATAAATGCAACAAAAAAGGCCGTATCACTTATTTGTAGTTAACACATTCTTTTAATATTGTTTTTAATGCAAAATGCCTTTAAAATTAACTACTAAAATAACTTTTTGAAAAGTTTGAAAAAATTGATATATATTTTTTTAAGAACTCTAATATCGTATTGACCCTCGTTCAACTTCATTTTTTATCGAAATAAATGACCGATACCTGCAATCAAAGGCTGAAAACCGATAGTTGGATCTTCTTATATCGGAACAGGTCAATTTCGGAACTAATTAAAGTTTTAATTGTTTGTGGGGAGGTTTTAAAAAATTTCTAAAAATGGGGAAGTTATAATGTAACAGATTATAATGTTACTTCCATTTAAACTTCTAAGGGAAACGAAACAATATTTGCGTGATTTATATCTGTGGCTTGGTTCTAAAAGGGCCTAAGTCAAAAATTTTAGTTGTTGACATCGGCGCTTTTAGAACCAAGCCACAGATATATTTTAGCCTTTATAATAACGTGAAGAGAGGTGGGGGTAATCAATTAAAATAAAGTAAAAGTTTATGTCATATACAAGTCACTGTTATGAAGAGGGAAACCAGTGTAACTTCGGACTAAGAAGCTAGTAATAGATAGCCGAGAAGAGAAATTGATAAACTGTTAAACGTACTAAAATTTATTAATAATTCAGTGCAATTTCATTATTGGTTTTTTATTTCTATTTTAAAATTTCTAATTGAAATTTAAAATAGAAATTGAGAACTTTACCCGTAAAGACATTATGTTTCTTTTACTTTCATTATAATTGTATGAACTTAAAAAAATATATTCATTAAATTGGGTAGTGTATATTAACTAATAATGTGTGGTAACCAATTAACTTATGATAATATTAATAAAAAATTTAAATGATAAATACATCAAATGCCTATATTGCAATATAAATATTTTCCGAAAGTTTAAAAATCAAAAACTCTTTTATTTTAGTGAAGAATGCTTAAAAAATTCATAAAAATTTTCTGTACTAAATTCAATAATTGTGTCGGAATTATAGCTATCAACTATTGCCCTCAAATTATGGCAACCATATGAAACCTAAACAGTGTTACAGAGTTTCCAATAAATATTTTTTAAACTACTTCACTAAAATAAAGAAAATGAATGTATTCTATCAGTTACAATCATTTCAATGCAATTGTCCTTTTGATCATCCAAGATTTCAGATTAATTTTGTGGTTGAAGAAATACATACGCATATAAAAACGAATCTATCTGCTTTATATAAATAGAACAAAATTAGGGTATTTTCTTACTTTTATCGAGTGAATAAACTTCGGAAATTCCCAAATTGCTCCAATGAATCTACCCCTTTCTCCCCCGATAGAATTAACCCCCCGAATAACGAGGTATTTAAGTAACGACCCACACCCCTAAACACTTTTTAATGACAACAAAAACATCCCCCTGCCCCTTCTCGCAACATTTCACACGTTTTAAATCAAATTACGCAGACGATTTTTCATTTTCTTTTCATCCCCCTGCAATTTAGAACGCGTCTCATTGCTTCTCTTCCTTCTGCAACTGGATTTGACGGTGTGACAAAGCTGTTATTACCAGTGCCTTTTCGACACTGGAAAGGAGTGAAAATTAACTCAGACTAAGTTAAAATCAATCGTTTGGAGGGATCCTGTCGGAGTTTTAACTAAACAAAAGAGTGAAATCCACTCCAATAGGATAATTTTCGACACTGAAAAAGAGTGAAAATTAACTCAGACTGAGTTAAATTCACTCGTTTGTTTTAGGAGTGTACCTACTTCTATTTTCTGTTTGTTTCTATTGAAATCTGATTTTGATGTAACTGTAAAAAAGTCTATCGGTACAAAAATGTTTATCAGGTCATTATGCATGTATTAATAATATTTGGTATCTAGTTATTGTAATTCATTTAACATGGAAAGAACATACACAGTAAAAAAATATAAAGAACTATATTACACCAAACATTTAGGGTCAACATGCTGTCTAAAAAAAGGGAAGCGTAATTTTACCAAGATGCATGTGGAAATTATGCTCGAGATTGCCTCAATATTTGGACTTTCGGCATGTATGGATGGCAGGAAATTGCACTCAAATTTTGAGAAAATTGCGCACTATACTTTGTAGCCAGAAAACTGTGATGAAACATGGCTTTAAATTGAAAGGAAAAAAACTAATATTCTCCATAGCATAACTAAAATGTAGTGTCTATCCTGTTCACTGTCGACTTCGTCCTATCGAATTTATTACTATCAAAAGTTGCCAATAATCGGCCAACACTGCATCTTATAGTTGTACTTTAAAGAATGTTAGTTCTACAAATGCACACTTTAATATTTTTTTTAAGTGTCGATGCATATCGATGAACTACTTGAATAGCAAGACTGAGATATCTAGAAGAAATACATTCATACTTCCATAAAAAATACGTGTTTTAGCTAAAGAGGAAAAGTTGTGGGGCTGTGGGGAGGGTTGTAAGGTAGAAAAATAAATTGTTTAAGAAGTTCTATTAAGTAGGGAAAATATACTTAATAATTTCTAATCAAGAATTTGGTAAGGGTTGCAATTTAAAAAATCAAACAGTCGATATAGCTACCCCCCACCCCCATACCATAAAATTACATTTGCACAGAATTACCTACTGGTGTTTTATAATAGAATTTTATTTTAATTTATGCAGTGAAATATAGTCAACTTAAAATGATTCGATTATCAATTGGCTTGTTTCTGATGACATAGTTTCTTCCAGCTTTCATTACTAGGTTTTTTTCGGACGGTTCTCCGATTGATGGCTTTGTTCCCACGTGACATTGATTCAACAATCAAGGATCCAGAATGAATTTATTTTCATTCAGCATTTCTGCTGCTAGACCTGAAACCTGCCCATTGTAACTTTGTCAAAATAACGCAGTCAACTTTCCGAAAGTTACTTTTCTTTTTCCTTCTCCTCTCCTCAACTCCACTCGAGCGGCAATCTGTGTTTTTTCGGGGGCCATTTTTTACCCGCGAGTTAATCGAGTTGTGTTAATTATGAGATTTACGAGGATTAATTATTGAGGATTAATTGCCTTTTGAGGAGAAAATTAATGTCTTTGTTATTAACTCTGTTCCATGCTGATGGACTAGTTTTGATTTTGAGAGATACTAAGATTGATTGACATACAAGAGCTTTATGACAAGTTCTTTAGAATTAATATTGAAAGAATGTTTAAAAATTACTGTATATTTTAAATTTTCTGGGGTTGTCAAGTGACGTTTTAAAGCGTAAAAAAGAACAAATTACAGATACTTCCTTACCATCAAGCTGTGGGAGGTAGGGAAAAACGCTCCATCCCCTTAATTAATCCATCGAGAAGTAAGACGAAAAACCGAAACTCTTTTACTCAGCTGTACAAAAGTTCTTTGTATTGATATCAGTTATGTTATTGCTTTTCTCAAAATTATGAGGCAAGCTTTTGCTGTGTTGGAGAACTAAACAAGGCTGGAAATTCACAATCATTAAATATGCCCGACACACATTTTTCTGGGGGCCTGGGTGGCCTAGTAGTTAAGATCGCTGACCATTACGCTTACAGTCTGCGCACTGCACCGAGAGCGGGATCGATTCCCGCCTTCGCCCTGGGCGTAATTTTTCTCCCTGTGTCAGTAAAAATTCTCTTTTCTGATGTCCTACTGGGTCTCTGATCAAGCACACAAGCCGAAAATACCTGTACCAACCAACAACTTTCTGGCATCACAAAGTTCCCGACTATATTGGGATAGACGTGCTCATTAAATCTTGTAGTCCAAAGTCCTGAAAGTTAACCAAAGAGTTCTATAGTAGGGTAGAGGAACGACTCGTACTGAGCTGCCATCGGCAGCCATGACTCACTACGGAGCACGAATAGAGTAGCAAAAGAGCTAGTTAATTTATAATTTTGATACTGAGAAAGGAAGTACACCCAAGGAAAAGGCGGGAATCGATCCCGCTACTGTTACTGCGCGCGGACCGCTAGCTTTATGGCCTGCGATCCAAACCACTCGGCCATTGGGCCCCACATATTGTCTATTATTCTTATATTGTCTGCCAGTTGGTCCATGGTGCTGTTACCAGGTTCAATCTCTATCTATATCCTACTATGGAACTCTTTGAAGTTAACTTAAGATTAAGTTCCAGAGAGTGGATGCTACTTCAATTGTCGACTTCGTCATTTGACCACTGTTCTGTTTTACAAGGAGTGCGTGGCTATGTTAATGTTTTTGTCATCAGGCAAGAAATACGCAGAAAGAAACGGGTACTACCTTGCATGCGCATAATTTATGACTATTGAACCCATTAACACGGGACCCGGATGGCCGAGTGGTTTGGATATCAGACCATTGCGCTAGCAGTCTGAGCGCTGTAACGGGTGCGGGTTTGACTCCCGCCTTCGCCCTGGGTTTTAATTCCTTTCTCTGTGACAGTAAAAATTCTTTCCGTGTCTGTCTTACTTGACGGAAGGTTTATAAGCGGGTCTCTGATCAAGCACACAAGTCGCAATATATATGTACCTACCCTACCCTCGTTAATGACATTCTCAAAGTCGTCGTTAATCGGTTAAGAATATAAATGTCCTTAGAAGACGGAAGTGCCTGATATTTTATTCCAGTATGGTTTCCCACCTAAGTTTCCACAATACCAAAACGTGCGGCCGCAACCCCAAAATTGAATTAGTTGCTCTTTGACGGCTGCCTCGAATGATGAATCACGTTTGGACTTCCGAACTTTCTAAAAGTTAGGATTTTATTCTCTTATTCTTGTGCATGGTCGTGTGGGTGTGTTACGAAAACAATGTCTCAAGAGCACATGGGGTGTAGTTTTTCTTTCACAAACAGTAAGAGATTATTTCATTAAAAAAATCCTATGGATTGTATAAGGTACAAAGTAATTCTATTCTCTAACTATTTCTTGAAATTTCACTTTTCTTTTTCGTTGATAGACAAGTCTGCTCCACTTTCATTTTTCTTTCATTTTTTTCGTAGTTTTAAACACACTCTTAAAAATTTTCACACTTGTTTTTCTTCGTTTTAGAACGGAAAATTTCCCTTAATTGACACCATTCCCGTTGGAATTTTCTCTGTTTCTAAGAAAAACTCATCTCATTATAGACTACAGGGTAATAGGTTCCTAGGTTCCGAAGAAAGTAGACTTAACACTTTAAAGACGGGCGTCGACTGACCTATAGACTAACAATCTTCTAGATCAGAAACTTAATCTAAGACTAGCTCTTCTAACGTGTCGAAAGGAACTAAAACACTATTAAAGAATGATTTGTTGATTGGCATAATTGTACTTTCCGATTGTAGGGCTACTGTTTCTTCGGAATATACAGCTGTGGAAAAAAAAAGTTACAGTGATTATTTCAACCGTTAATCATCCGTTTACATCGGACCTTTTTAAATCTGTGAACAAATAACATTTTGAGTTAATTGCATGACACAAAATTTGCATAAGGCGCCGTCTTAATATTAAAAATGTTACGAACTTTAAAATCTTCA
Organism: Hylyphantes graminicola; assembly: GCA_023701765.1. Taxonomy (NCBI): domain Eukaryota; kingdom Metazoa; phylum Arthropoda; class Arachnida; order Araneae; family Linyphiidae; genus Hylyphantes; species Hylyphantes graminicola. The sequence goes on along the minus strand of CM043121.1, from coordinate 8,899,746 downwards.
ATAGCAACACCCAATTTTAATTACTTAGAAATGTGAAAACCCCTCGAAAACCCCTAAATCTAAGTTTTTGTTACATTTGGATGAATATTTGACGAGTTATTCAATCGAATCACTTGTGGACCTTTGGGGGACCATGTCTAAAATGACAAGCGTAGTCAGTCTGTAGGTTTATTAATGGAGGAAAAGGCACAAGGTCAAATATCTTGAAGATGGGGCCCCACGAAGGATATAAAAGTCAATAAGTAGCTGTACGTATTCAAAATAAAGTCGGAAATAAGTTGTCGTCAAAAATAGATCCCTATCGTCACTTGATAAGGGTTCTAAATTACGAGGTGTAATTGTCTCTGTTAAAGCTCCTAAAGGTGGCTGCAAATAGGCAGCCAGAAACATTAGTTCCCTTAGACAAAACGGGCGCGCTAGTCTCTATGTCAAATTCAATGCAGAAATTCTTCAATGAGAGTTTCAAACTTAGAGTGGTCTTAGTCTATGGGTCAGTCGACGCCCGTCTTTAAAGTGTTAATATTAATATTAACACCATAAATCGGGATGTGTTGTGGCCGGAGTTCGTGTGTTGTACCGATTGTGCATGTTGGACAATGTGAAACAAATAAAATCAATAATCGTCTTGAAAATAACGATTGAGTGTGCTCGGTGAAAGGGCTTACCGCTAACGAATAAAATGAACAAGAAGTTCTATAAGAACTAAAATAGCCTACTTTCCTGTCACTTAAATACTTACTAAAATTCTTATCTTGAACAGCTGGTTCGTTACAGTAAGTGACATCAACAACCGTTTCTACATTAAATTTATACACATTAGCATAAATTTCACTAAACACAGCATCCAGTTATAATTTCAACTTCTTAAAGCCAATTATTTTCATTAATTTTCTATCGCCAATAAAATAAATATTATTTATCGTCCGCATGATGATTTGCAGTTATAAATAAATATTTAATTATTCGTAGAACAATAACCATAAAACTACTCCAAAATGCACCTAAAATAGGAAAGGTGAATTAACAAGTCGGTTTGTAACAGAATCTGTCACTTAACCCGCTTCAACACAACAGTAGTGTTTAACAGGTAGGGGTAGGGTAGGGTATTTTACATATATATTCCGACTTGTGTGCTTGCTCAGTTTAACAGGTAAAAAGGCGCCAAACACAGCATTAATTCTATATTAAACATTTGTGCGCTAAATTCGTCTACTTTCATTTATTTTATTTCGAAAAATTAAATAATTATTACTTAAATCATTTGCAAAAATTTATATTTCAAGGAATAAATATGTAATAGTTCTCGCTTTTAAATAGAATGAATACCTTTTTTTTTAATTCTTCGAATTAAAAAAAAGAAAAGTAGGCTAAAAATAATTTCTAGGATACGAACGTAAATTGTTTGTATAAAATGAATGATACTCTGGTGTAAAAAGATGATTTTTTTTCTGTCTTCTAACTTGTTTTAAGTTTCCTAACAGTTACATGATTTTTTTTAAAAAAATAATTTTATAACATTATATTTGAGTTTAGAGTTAAAGTTTGTTTTTCAATTTAATTTTATTTCACAACTTTGAGCTTTGCATAACAAAATTTTTAATTAAAAAAACATCAAACGATTACAAATATTTTTTTTTTTTGCTTTGGATAGAATAATTCAAACTAATACTCAAAATGCTGTGTAAAAATTAGCAAAAGCTTTTTTAAACTAACCAGTAATTCCTTTTTATTGTGTGCTTTATAATTACTATAAGACAGTAAACTTAGACAAAATTTAAAAGAATATAATTTTTAAAAAAAGTGAAAAAGAGACAACGACTTTTTTTTTAACAAAAGAACATTTTATTCACATCTTAGAATTTTTCAAAAACGGTCAGAGTCATATAGAAAACATCCTAAACACAAACAGCAATGCTTAAGAATACAACAACAATGAAAGATCTGTTTTGGACTTAGGTCATCTAAGTTAGCTAAGAAAGGGGCATCAACAACTAGTTCATTTTTTAAATACATCAATAATTATTTCTTTAAAAAATCCTTTAAATTTACAAAAAATATGCTTGGTTTAACTATCGCTTCAAAGAAAAATTGAATTATATACATGCATCATATTTTATACCAAAAAATATTTACAGAACATAAAATAAAATTAAATATGAAACAAAATCCAATATATGTCTAAGAAATCCCAAAAAGAAATGGTATAAGGTCAGTGCAATTAATTATATGTATGAATTAATATTTTGATAAACAAATTTTTATATTTAATATATTTATATTGCTTATTGCAATGTTTCAAAATTGCGTTAAATGAAAAAAGGTTTTTAAATTCTTCAAAAAAGTCTAATTTCACATAAAGTAGTTAAGATAATGTTCAAATCATTATTACTTTTATTAAAGCTAAATCTGCGCCTAATTGTAGAAATAAGAAATTTTATTATGTCTGGACTAGATTTAACGACTAAAAGTACAAGCCCCTTATATGTATCTTATTGCTTGCTGTAATACATCAGAAATTTATACTTAGAAAAAAGTTAATTAATGGTTAAATAAATTATTATTTTGGTAACGTGAGTTCCTGTATAAAAATTTAAAATCCTTTTTTTAAATAGAAGCATTACTATTTTTAAGACATAATATAACCATAATTAAACTTTTTTTTGATTAAAAGTATTTTGAATAGTAACTAATAAATGCAAATTTTTAAACTAATTACAGATTTTGATCCTTTTGCTCAAAATTCTAGGAGAAAATAAATAAAACTGAACATTAATCTATTGCTCTACAAGGAGTTTGTATTTAAAGATTTAAATTACAATGGCATGAAAAAAACTGTTGCTCAGAATGATGTAAAATTTATAAGGTTCTCTTACAAAGGTAATGGATTTTTGTTTTGCATACAGCCCAAGAGCTATAGAATTTTTTTGGCGAAGCACTAGAAAAAAAATTAATTAATCAATTGAACAACTGAAAAGTCCAAATTTCCAACAGTATCTTCACTGAAAAGAATTATCTATTTTTGAAAACAAATTACCTTTAGATTATTAAATTGCTGCATGACACAATCTTTTTGATTCTACAATGTACTTCTACAATAAAATTGAATGTAAGGTTTCCCTGTCAACTTTCACGTTGGTCTGACCAGTAATTTTTTCTTAACAGCAGTTTAAAAACAGCATTTAACTATAACCAAACTGCATGATGCATTGAAAATGTATGAAAACACACAAGGAGAAATTCTACATTAAAATGTAAAGTCACATAGATCCATGAAAGACAATTTATCGAAAGATGAGAAATCGGAAAACATTTGAGCGGTCCTACAGCTAATAAGTATAGTTTAATGGAGTGTTTATGCAAAACTTTGTTTGTTGTTCCGTGAAAGGTTTTCAACTTGATAAAAATAAACTAATTTTTACGTATAAAATTTTGATTAATGTAAAAAAAAAATGTTTTTTTATTTCTTCACCGCATGTATAAAGATTGATGGCATTGAAAGGTTTGTAAGGTTTTGTTAACTGGCCATTTACATGTCTTCTTCGATTTTTCACATTAAACTTCCTTACTGTATCGTGATGAGGCACTATTTAAGGAAAAAACCTGTCAAATATATTTTTTGTTCAATCCAATATATCTGAGTTTTAATTTCGTCAAAATTCTGTTATCTTCTAATGTAATGAAAGCTAAGTATTCTTGAATCCTAATCCTCAAACATAAAAGTTGTATGTTTTCGACAATGATTTAGTAAAATAAATTCAATATAAAAAGTTTTTATGTAGGTAACTCATAAAGGTAGTTTGCGTAAACACTCCATAGTTTAAAGTTCAATGTACAATTCACCGGTATTATAATACATGTCATAAAACGCACATTTGTGCATGCAAGAGGAGCCAATCAACTTAGATTAAATAAATAAGCGATATACAATTTACATATGTGCATGCTTTGGTAGTAACAATATTTCGTCGCTTAAGTTCCCACATGTGCTATCTAACTTTGCAAAACAGTAGAAATTCATTGAAAGGTAACCCTTGGCGAACTTTCCAAAATCGCGCCAAAAGTCGACCAAAACCCCAAACGAAATGATAGGATAGGTTAGGATAGGTTTGAATTATCGCCGCATTAGAGCTACACGAGGGAGAGCCGAAAAACGTTTTTACCTAACCCCGGTTGTTCGGACTTTCTTGTTGCATACCTCAGCATTACATTATGTAGACCGATATTATGTAACAAGAAAGTCCGAACAGCCGGTGTTAAATGAACAAACATGTTTTTACGTTCTTCCTCGTGTAGCTCTAATGCGAAGATAATTCAAACCTATCCTAACCTATCCTATCATTTCGGTTGAGTTATCGGCCGACTTTTGGTGCGATTTGGGAAATTTCGCCAAGGGTTACCTTTCAATAAATTTCTACTGTTTTGCAAAGTTAGATAGCACATGTGGGAACTTAAGCGACGATTTATTATCTGATAATAATTTAACTCAACAATGTTTCGATTAATTACCTTAATTATTTTTTTTCGAAAGTGTTAATAAAAACACTTTATAACGAGAAAATATTAATAATAATATTTTTAATAAATAGAGAAAATAAATACGAAATGTGTGTTAGCTATAACAAAACCTTTTGCGCAAACGGTCCTGAAATTAACATATGACTTTTAGATTTGTCGTAAAATATTGCACTGACGAATGAATTTTCCACTGAAAAAATATTGCACTTACTTGCATTAATAAAAAATATTGCCTTACGTTATATTTGAAAGTACATTATTCAAAACATAATCTTAGTTCGTTAACTTTTTTAAACGTCATGATGACGTCAGAAGTATTGGCTCCTCCCCTCCACCGCTCTGAATGCGACCGCAAAGCAACTAATATATCTCTAAAACAAACAACAAAGAACAATCGAAGACTTCTGAGATGAAATCTTCCTGAGAGAAAGAGTTAGTCCTTGTAAAAAAAAGGTTGTAGAGTTCAACTTTTTTTAAGAATAAGGAATGTTTTTGGAATGTAACATCATACACATGTTTCACTATTTCATTTCAGTTCACTGAAATACTGAGTTGTGTTGTTTAACGTTTGTTTTGTGCCAACTTCGTTCTAAAAGAACGAGGTACGCTTTTTCAGTGTCCTGCGTCATTTTAAGTTGAAGTCTACAGACGCTGGCATTCACGTGTTAGAGACGTAAAAAAAAACTAACAAAGTTTATAATTGTTTTCTTAAAGCTAAATATTCTAAATATGAATTAAAAATATCAATTTGAAATCGACACTACGAAGTTGTTGGGTTATATATATTTTGGTTTCCATAAAAAGATAGAGAATATAAGTAGTTTTAAAAACATTTTTTTACAGAAAAAATTACCAAAATAGACTAGACTTTGAATAAGTATACAAACGGATGCGATTAAAAATTGTTTTATATTAATATTTTGTTTTTAAAATTTGGCCTAACTGTTATTTTTTAATCAAAAAAAACTTTCTGCTAATATTACTACTAGATTAGCAGTAAACATTGTTACGTTTCTCTAACACTGTAGCCAGCGCTTGGTAAACATAACTAAAATTTCCACTGAAAATTCTTACCACTAGAAGTGCACGTAGTCCATCGATTTCCAACTTGTGTCAATGCGTCAAATATTTTAGTATTTCTTCTAGCTTTGAACTGCCTTTAGGTTTCTCACAATCCACTTTAAAATTTGTCCCAATTTATTTCCTTCTTATAACAGACAACAGCCTTTTTTGAAATTTGACTAGTTACGATATTGTGTATCCATGAGTTTATCAAATTTTCATGTCTCGGTACACAATGCCATGTATAAGGGTTTAATGTAAGTTCAAATGTTTTCTGCAGCAACCAGTCACATGTGTTCAATATATCCTCATTTAAACGGCTAGTGACGTACCTGCAAGCGTTCCGATTTCAACAGGACCTCTGTCTCATTTTTTGAAGAAAAAAATTACCACTTATAGTCAATTTCCTAAAAATCCAAAGGATCGTATTTCTAATACTATGTAAGACTATGTTCGTAAGATAGGTCGCAGTGTTCGGCGAACTTGCCCCCCACCAAAGAAGTCATAAGTCATAAGCATGTTCGTAAGATAAAGCATAGCACTGAAGAGTTTGAGGGTAGCAGTTCACTGAACCTTAGAAATTCACTGATTTCTGTATTCTGTTTGTGCAGAACTGCTATATTTCTAAAATGCCGACAGAATATTGAACACTGTTTAACATCGATAAAATAAAAGTTAGTTGGAAAGTTGTAATTTTTAATTCATTACTTAATAAATTTAGTTTAATATTTCCAAACGTCAGTAACATTAACTATGCAAAACATGATAGAATATTAATTGGAACTGTTTGGCAGTTCTATTCCTAAAAAAAGTTTTTAAATAAGTAAATTTTAAGGCGTTTTGCATTAAAAAAATGTTAGAATGAACTATTAATTACAAAAAACTAACTTATACAACTTGTTTTTGCATTCATAGCACAAACAAAATGTGCGTTTTAAATGCTTAAGAGCCCACAAATTTCATGGAATTGACGCGCAGAAATTAATTTTTTCAAATTAAGTTTTTACTATGCAGTTGTTAAAAAATATGTTTATATGCAGATTATATGTGTGGAATTTTACTGCGGTTCTAGATGTCAAAGCATGATTCCTCAAGTGTCATAAGATTTACGCAACCGCCAAAAAATTTGCCACCACTTGCTAGTTATTATTTAATCGTTATTTAATGAAAAATTGAATGAAATATTTTCAGAGCCTAAAATAATATTTTGAATAATTAAAATTAATTTCAATCTGAAGGCGACCCCTTTGATTTCAATTTAATATGTATTAATCAATTGCAGACGTTATTATTTAATAAAGGAGAGCTATCTTGTAATCGTAGGATGAATTGCAAACTGTGAATTTTTTCCCCCTCATGTACTTTGTTTTACCCCCTCATATGACTCAAGGCTATTGAGGTAGGACGCATCATTAGAGGTAGAACGAGAATGTTGGGGCTAATGGTTGGCTTGAATAATTAATGATACTGACAACCATCAGCCTATTAAGTTTGAAAGTTTGTGGATCACTGTACATTGCAACACTGGTCTCTGTACTTTTTTTTCACTAAGGAAAGATCATGTGCGATATTATTCAGCTATGGTGATTCCTGATGAGCAATGTTAATAATTGACTCTTTTAGGGTAGTGTGTTGCTGCTAAGTTAATAGTGAGAGCATTCACATATCTGATATTTTATTCAAGTAGTCCAAAGATTGGTCGGTTGTAACTGAGATGTAGAATATTGAAAATTAATTTCCTTTGGTTGTCCTGTCAAAAAGCCTCTTTTATCTCAGATAAAACAAAACTTGCTCAATGTATAATGGGATGTGGTCAAGCTCCCAGTGGCTGTATCTACGTAAACCCTAATATGAGTATGAAACTACCAGAAAAGCTATTTCAAATATTCAGCCTGAATGTTCCAGGACCATTGAAATTTGAAGGTTCACCAAAGAAAGTCTTGTCAAAAGGTTTCCTTGGTGTTTCAGTCGTGGCAAGGTTGACGCGTTGTTAATCAATGGGCATTGAGATTCGGTTAAGTGCCGCTGTCTTATTTCACTGGTGAGGATCGATGGATTTGACTTGGTATCGAGGATCTGACTTGTTCAAAGATGTTGAGGATCAATTTAACCTGAAATAGGGTTAAATCCTGCTGTTATGCTTAACTGGTAAGTATATTGTTGTGGCGAGGATCAATGGATCTGACTTGCTCAAAGATATCGAGGCTCTGAGGATCAATTTAACCTGAAATAGGGCTAATTCTTGCTGCTATGCTTCACTGGTAAAGTATGTTGCTGTGGCGAGGATCAATGGATCTGACTTGCTCAAAGATGTCGTTGAGGATACATGAAAGCTGAAACAGGGTCAAGTCCCCTGTTTCACGGGTGAGGTTGAAGTCAAGGTAAGTGGTTGAGTGGCTGACTTGCTCAAAGATGTCGAGGCGTTGAGGATACATGGAAGCTGAAACAGGGTCAAGTTCCCTGTGTTCACGGGTGAGCTTGAAGTCGAGGTAAGTGGTTGAGTGGCTGACTTGCTCAAAGATGTCGAGGCGTTGAGGATACAGGAAAACTGAAACAGGGTCAAGTCCCCTTTGTTCACGGGCGAGGTTGAAGTCGAGGTAAGTGGCTGACTTGCTCAAAGATGTCGAGGCGTTGAGGATACATGGAATCTAAAACAGGGTCAAGTCCCCTGTGTTCACGGGTGAGGTTAAAGTCAAGGTAAGTGGTTGAGTGGTTGACTTGTTCAAAGATGTTGAGGCGTTGAGGATACATGAAAGCTAAAATCGGGTCAAGTTCCCTATTTCACGGACGAGGTTGAGGTCGAGGTATGTGGTTGAGTGGCTGACTTGCTCAAAGATGTCGAGGCGTTGAGGATACAGGAAAGCTGAAACAGGGTCAAGTCCCTTTTGTTCACGGGTGAGGTTGAAGTCGAGGCAAGTGGTTGAGGTTGAGACAGGGTTTCACGGGTGGAGCTGTTGTCGCGGCGGAAGGTTGGCGCATCGTCAGAGGTAGAACTCCGGCGAGCTCGGGTTCGACGGGGGTCCTCCGCCACTCGAGGACACGCTGGACATGGACCTCGGGGCCGAGGAGGTCGCGCCCCGGACCGCGTGCAGCTGCTGCCGGTAGAAGTCCCTCTCCTGGCAGGCCCGCTCCAGCTCGCCCCTCAGCCGGCCGAGCTCGCCCTGCAGCAGGCGGTTGCGCGACTCCAGCTCGTGCCGCTGGGCGAGCCGCTTGGTGCGGCAGTTCTGCGCGTAGCCCCGGTTCTTGAGGGTGCGCCGCTTCTGCTTCATGCGCACCACTTCTTCGCGCGGGTACCTGGTGGGAAGAGACCAAATGTTTAGGGAAACTAAAGGGTTTACCATGCGTGAATTACCGACTAGCATATAGTGACTGGGATTGTAGCGCTTCCAAATTAACATGGAGCTTTAAAAAAAACCGGCACAACTCCCTTCAAATAATTGGCGGCTATGAAGATGGTATTTCAAAGCTTGTTTACAGATGTGACAAATGCTTTAATCACCAAGGTTATTATGTTGAGAAATAAGCCGTATTGGTACATTACTTTTGGTTAAAAAATATCTTTTTTGTATTTTTACCCCTCTTTTTGTTACAGCCCATTGAAGGTGGAAAAAAAACAGCCCTCGTATAAAGATAAAGTGTAGGCTCAGTTCTTTGGAGACTAGGTTCAATGGAATTTACTGTCATCAATAGTCGCCGATGAACAGGCCGGACTACATCCAGGTTATACTTTGGAGAATCTGAGTTTTGCAACTAGACCCCTCCGCATTTCAATTCACATCCTACTTTAAGTATCGTCACTTAATTTCCCACATGTGCTATCTCATTGTTGTGTAAGGATCAGATTTACTGTACGGTAACCCTTGGTGCAACTTTTTTGGATTAGGTGAAAAATTATTTTTTGTGGCAACTGTCTGACTTCGACTGACGATTTGAATTCTTTGACTTCACAACTATAATGTTTTCCGGCAACCCTATCTGACCGTTATTTGCTTATTTCGGTTGGGTTTTTGGCCTACTTTTGGCGCTATTTCGGAATGTTCGCCAAGGGTTACCGTACAGTAAATTTCTACCGTTGTGCAAAATGAGATAGCATATGTGGGAACTTAAGTGACGATATCTTTTAAAATTTATAAATCTATATGTTTTATCCTTCTAAATTAGTAGTGTTTCTTTGCTACTTTAAGGTGCGTCTGCCTGTCTGTTGTGCAACGCTATAATTGGTTCCTTGAACTGTTGTGTACGCTTTTTTTTTCAATAAATAAACAAATAAAGAAATGAATGAATAAAAAAATAGATGAATGAATAAATGAATTAATAAATGAATAAGTGAATGAATAAATAAATAAATAAATAAATGTATAAATGAATGAATAAATGAATGAATAAATGAATGAATAAATGAACGAATGAAGAATGAATGAATGAATAAATGAATGAATGAAGAATGAATGAATGAATAAATGAATGAATGAATGAATGAATGAATGAAGGAATGAATGAATAAATAAATGAATAAATAAATGATTAAAAGAATGAATGAATGAATAAATGAATAAAGTAATTTACCCGTACCCGTGCAGGCGCTTGTTGAGCTCGCGCACCGTCAGCGAGATGAGCTGGTCGTCGTTGAGCAGGGGGTCAGCGGCGCCGGCTGCAGCGGGCTGTCGACACGGCAGCGACCCGCAGCTGCTGCTGCCGCTGCTGGAGCCGCTGCTGCTGGGGGGGTTGTGCTGCATCAGGTGGGAGGGGGGCACCCCCTGCACCACGTCGGGGTAGTCGCCCCCCCTCCTGGAAGGGGGCCCGATCAGCCAGGCCTCCATGTCGGCCGCGCACTGAGGGGGGCGCAGGTCCAAAGGGCCGTCCTGGCTGTTCGGTGGGGGGCCGCCGTTGTTGGGACCGTTGTACCTGTTGAATACATTTATTTTAAGACTTTTACTAGCCGTAATTTTGACTTGTATCTGTTAGAGATAGTTTGCTAAATGCACTCTAAAAATGAATGCTCAAAAACGACGAAATTTTCCTTCATTTTGACGATTCCGTTACTGGCAAATGCTCCGAGTTTTCGTTTCCTCAAAGTGATTAAATTTGAATAGTCATTTTTATGAGGATTCGAATGTCGTCTAATGTAAAGAAATATTTCGTCATTTTTGAGTATGTGAGTACAACAATGAGATTCAGTTTCCTCAAAATCAAGATACAGAATCGTCAAATCGCGATCGTAAAAGTGAGGATTCGCGTTTACTCAAAAGTCACGTGATAGTTTGACGAAACAATCCTCAAAATTAACGAAACGAGGCTTGAGGATTCATGAATCGTCAAAAATGAAAGTGTTATTTCTGAGAGTGTACGCAAGCAAGAAAAGCTCAAGGTAAAAGAGGCTTTAGAATGGAACCCGCAGGGCAAAAGGAAAAGAGGGAAGCCGAAAACAACGTGGCGTCCAACTATTAACAACGAAGTGAAAGAACTTAACAAGTCATGGGGAGAGATTAAGACCATCGCAGCCAACAGGGTGAGGTAGTGGACCCTGACGGAGGCCCTATGCTTCATGTTGGAGTGAAAGAGGTATAAGTAAGTAAGTAAACATGATTTCTACTTGCCGTAATTTTGACTTGTATCTGTTAGAGATAGTTTGCTAAATGGTGACATTTGGTAATGTAATGTAGTCGTTTCCGACTGCCTATTTCTAGCCTCCTTTATTTCACTTATGATTTTAATGTAAGAAAATTCGGTAATTAAATCGTTTCCGGGTGCCTATATCTTGCCTTCTTTAGGAGCTTTAACACAGAAGAATACGGCTTGTGATTTAGAACCCTAATCAAGTGACGAGGTCGACACCTGGACGGGCATCCAAAGGAACTTAGAACGACATCTTAAGCTAACGCCATCAGGACTTTCGGCACCACAGATTTAACAATCACGTTCATCGCTATGTACTTGGGCACCCCTATGATTTTTTCCATCACCACGAATACGTCTATAGTTTGGCTGAGACAAGGATAGAACTTTCTCTGTGCTAGGATGGTCTCCAGAGTTCTCAATTGCGTGGCGCAGTTGATTCTGTTAAAGCTCCATAAAGGCTAAACTATGAACGTTGCCCGGTTAAATCGTTATAATTACTAGTATTAAAAAGCACAATACCCTCCCCTTCAGGGACATGTCTAAATTGTGGAGGTGGAGACAGATGTTGCCATCTGTCAACAGATGGCAGCATCAGTCATATGTGTTTGTGTGTGTCTTGTGTTTGTCCTACTTGACGATGGTTTATAAGGGGGTCCTTGCGACCAGCCACACAAGCCTGAAAATATATGTAAACCAATCCAATCCAATCCAAAGCACAATGGGCTGAGGGGAGCCTAGTGGTTATGATCTCGGTCTCGGGATCAGAAGGTCCCACGATCGAGTCTCGGTACCACAGAAGACCCACCGAGTATATGCGGAGTACGTGCTCGTTAAATATGTGGATCCGAAAGTACAGTTTCCCATGGGTACAGGTCCCTGGAGACTATTTCCCATTCCTTCAGGAACATGTCTAAATTGCGGAGGTGGCGATTGAGGGCAGCATCTGTCACGTATATGTGCGTGTCTGCATGTGAGTGTGTGCTGTGTCTGTCTTACTTGACGAAGGTTTATAAGCGTGTCTCTGACGAGCACACAAACCTGAATATATATTCTACCAACCAACCAAAAGCATAGAGGTTTAAAAGAGCTATGCCACTTTGCCAGTATGGAGACCTGCTTCTCTCGCATCTCAGTTGCCAAATTGAAGCAGCTGATGGGAGAAGGTGACGAGGTATGAGAACAATTTTGGTGGCTTACATGTGAATGAAACCGAATGGCCGCGAGTCTCCAAACCAAAGTACCGCTGTGTAAATCCAATGGGGAAAAGTGATTTTTTCGAAGCCCTATTTTACCTGATGGTATTATTTTTTTTCTCAAGTTTTTGTAAGTGATAAATGTAGCTGACTCTTTCAGGGCTCTATAATATCAGTTCTTGAGATGGTTCAAATATTTTGTTTTAAAATTATTTACTGAAAATTAGAAAAATATTAGGACCCATTTTAAAAAGTGGGGATTATAGAGACCTGAAAGTCAGCTGCAATTATCGTAAAAAAAATTAATCTATTCAATAATGCCGGAAAATTTATCCCCCCCCCCCCCCCCATCAGACTAAACCAGGAGCAGGTTTGAAAGTATGGAGACTTGCACATCAGTTGCCCTTTTCATATAAAAAACATTTTTTAATATATTGAATACAGCCGGAGAGAAACTATCCCCTCCCCCAATTATCTTAAACCAGGAGCACTTTGGTTTGGGAGTATGGAGACCGTAAGTCAGTTGCATTTATCATACAAAAAAATCAGTTTGTTAATATATTCAATAGAGCCGGAGAAATACCTCCATTAGATTAAACCCATTAGAAAAATTTGCCCCCTCCCCCCCCATTAGAAAATTTTGGTTTGGGAGTATGGGAACGCGAAATATACCGGGAAAGGTTTTGGGAGAAATATGTGATAACAGAGAATGGGGAATAAAAAAATTCGAATTCATCAGATATTGTAACAGAGATAAGAAAAAGGAAATTAAGTGTGTAGTAGGCTATGTAGAGAGGATGGATACTAGCTAAACCATCTGAATACTTCTAAAGGAAAAACTCAGCTGATAAAGACCAAGAAATAGATGGATTCATCAAGTCGAAGAAGACCGAAAGGCTTTGGGAATTATCAACTGCAGGCAGAAGTCATCTACACTCTAAAAAAAAATCTGTAAGGTTACTAAGAATTCTCTAGGAAACTCAGCTTCCATAAGTTTTTTTAGTAATGTTACATAAGAAATATGTGTATATATTACTAATTAAAGCTTAGTATCCAATACAATCATTTAAATTGCAAGCATACTATAAAAACTTCAGTTAACGTTACAAGATATATTCTAGTAATCAATACATCCACTTATGTAGTATCTTTACTAGGAAAACCTTAGTAACTAGCAGTTTCAAAAATGTTAAACAAGAGGGCGCCACTAATTTTCTTTTAGTCAAGTATTATTTCGACTTTTCCGGAGCAAGTCGCAGGACAGATCTCGCAACCTCAAGATTAGCTCGCACATCCTTCAACGAGAAGTAGCACGTTTGTCCACTCGGTCATCGGGACATGCAGATCCTTTGCGTGTAAATAATGAGGTTAAAATCTTGATCGATATAAAGCTTTCGGATATGAAGTTTTAGAAATAATTTAACGCAATTTGTATGTATGTACTAAAATAAAAAAAAACCACGTTTTTCGGTTTCTCATCGTTGAATTATCGATTCGTTATAATTTTTCGATGAAACGTACATTGATTGAATTTTCACCTTTGACCGATATCGAATCAGACTTTTATCTCTTAGTCTCGTACACTTTCAATTTACGGACGCGATCACCGGTTAGTTTTTTTAAATCCGATGGCCGATCGAACAAATTTCGAGAAACAAAACAATGCAACAAGGGAAACTACGCATCTCTCAAAAAGATAACCAGATGGCGCTGTAAGCGTTACATTAATTTACTTAGTATTGCTTTAGTATTACTACAGTAGTTTCTTTAGGTTACAGATGATTTTCTAGTAAATGGTGAAAAACTGTAAAGTTACTAAGTAATCGTTAGTAAATTCAAGCCAAATTTTTCACAGTGTAATTGGGTAGAATGGAGAAAAATCTTAAAGGATGCCAGGGCTCTTTAGAGGGCCGTGGTGCCAGTGATAAAGTTGATGACTTTGTTTTGGTGATCCACGGTCATTGGGTTTCAATTGCCTTTAATCTTATTAACCTGGTGTAGGGATGCCTAGGGCTGGGGGGTGAATATAAGAAGGAACTCGTGGCCTTGTTTGGGAGATGCCCCAGATTATGGGGCATCTCCCAAACAAGGGGGTTAAGCGTGTGGATGACCACAAGATAGGGACGTATGCCAAGCACCCCAGAGCCCTTGGTCAAGCAAGCTGAAATAGGCAATGCAGGTTTAGGTCCACTAACTTGATGTTGCGCCGAGGAGAGTAGCGGGCGGATAAGAAAGATGAAGATCCTACTGGTTTGGGGGCCAATGTGGCTTAGTGGGTTTAATCGCAGCCCATAGCGCACTGTACCAGATGCGGGCTCGATTCGCGCCTCCGAGAGAGAGAGGGGGAGGAAGCCGAGAGAGAGAGAGGAAGTACACCCAGCTACTTCCTCTCTCTCTCTCTCATTCTCTGCTTCAGTAAAAATTATGTATGTTTCTTTCTTACTTGACGGAAGGTTTATGAGCGAGTGTATGATCAAACACATATTTAGGAAAATACATGTTCCAACCTACCTACTTGGGCGTGAGTTAGTTTACTTATTGTTAACCTTGCGATGTCAGGACTTTATATTTCGGTACATGCGATGGAAAATTTCTTTGTAAAGTAGGCCTTTTGGGGGATAGGAAATTAGATATTTGTTAGTTACCTGAGGTTCTGCGTGAGCCACAGCATGCCGTCGTCGATCAGGGGCTGCCCCGGGGTGGTGCCGGGGAACGGGGGCGAGGGCGGCATGTGGCACGGGGGCGTGTCCGGCGGTGTCGCCGCTGCCACCGCCACGGGTTTCCTGGGCCCGTGGCACGCGGCCATCATCCCGTACCCGTGGTGCTGCTCCATCATGCCGTGCTGCTGCTGCTGCATGCTGCCGTTGTACTTGGCCCGGTGCATCTCCTGCTTCACCACCTCCTCCAGATGGTCCAGGTCGAACTCCTGGACGTAGTCCTGATCCGTTGTGCTGTCCATGGCGGCGGCGGCGGCGTAGTATTGGGGCTGCCCCGCAGGGCCCCACGCGGCGCCTTCCGTAGTGCCGGGCGGTCGGGGCGACGGACGGGGTCGGCAGGGGGCGCCTGCCGTGGCTTCGCGTCGGAGGTGCGGCGGCAAGCTGGGATCTCGGCGCGGCTTCACCCCTTCTTGCGCGAGGTCATGCTTGCTTCTTCGACTCGAAATAGAAACAAGAAGGTGAGGGGTGGCTCGTGCCAAGAAGTTGTTCTTTTTTTTTTCTTCTCTTGTTCAGGAAGAGAGTATCACCATCGTGTCTGGGGAGATTCTGTTTTGAGATTTGATCAAATGATGTGAGAGGCGCTTGTGGAGTTAAAGGATGAAATTTTGTTTCATTTCTTGACTCGCGTCGGGAAGTTCTTGTTCATCTTCTTGTTCAGTTCTTTTTATAGTTCCTTGTTAGCAATGGTATAAATCACTTTGGCTAACTATCCTTTTGACTTGGTATTATAATTTAATTGAAAAAGTTGCTATAGATCTCTTAATATATAATGTTTTTATGATTTTTAAAATTGCGTAATTAGTTTTTTTTATATGATAATCATGTATTTTTTATACGTATTTAAAAGGTTACAAGCCTTAATTTCGATAGATTTGAAAAAAGAAAGATTGGAGAGCTTTCTTGTATCCTTTTTTTTTTTTTTAAATTAACAGGTAGTGAAAAATTTGGAATGTTTCGTACTTTTAGTTCTTTCCTAGTTTTTAAAAAATATTTTATAAAATATAACTCCTAAATAGGACCTTGGAATCGATCAAAAATTGTTAGACAAATTTTAAAATGTTGTTTTTGTTTATCTATTTCAGCATCAAAGTGCTACTGCAACTATTAAGTTTCTATCCTGTTCTTATTTTATTTAGGCTCTCTTGCTCTTAGCCTTTTCTATTTCTTCCTAAGTGAGAATGATAGCAAGAACGGTTCTTAATTCAGAAAATTCACAACGATTTTGTAAATCTTCTAGGTTTTTTTATGTAGTTTTTGCTAATAAAAAGGCTTTGATTAATCAAATGAACGAAGGAAATTGACAATTTTTGCAATTTTTTTAGTTATGCAAATGAAATTTTTTTAATTGAAAAAATAATTTTGTAAGGCTGAGTTAGTAAAATTGGTGAGATGTTCTTCTAGTTTGTCGAATATCCGAGTCGGAGATTATCTAATATTGTTCAAATCAATGAGGAAAAGATGGTAATTATCTTCCAGTATTCTAAGTCCACTGTGGAATGCGGTGTAATCCAAAGAGTAGAAGTCATAATCCTTTCACCTTGTTTCAAGTTCATAGTTCAATTCTTCATCCTAGTGGTGGTCTATTAAAGGGGGAGAGGGGGTCACCCTTCGATTGATTTCTGCAAACGATCACTCAAATTCGCCGTCTCACCCCTCCGAGTGGGGGTTACTGTTGCCACCACGATAATCTCAATTAGGCACCCCTCAACTACAAGGGGGTCTTTCGGCGGGGGTAAAAAAAAATCCCCTCCTACTCTTTTGCTTCTAGAGAGGGGTCAGCAGCAGAAGAAGAAAAAAAATCTCGTCTGATGATGAGGCAAAATAAAATCTTCCCCTTTTTGCCTCTCAGCTCTCGGCTCTCACACGAAACAGCTACGGTTGCAGAGAGGGTCCGCACCAGTCAGCATTTTCTCGGTTCTCGTCGTCTGCTCTTTGCCGATGCTGCCACCGCATCGCTAAAACTTTTGCTGACTCGACTCCGATCCGGGACCCCGGCCTGATATTTATGAAGGGGCTGACGTCACGGAGTTGGTGGCCAATGGGAGGAGTGTTATCCCCCCCCCCCCTTCACCCCTTGGGGGGGTGCACATCAGACGCGCGTTTTGAGAAGTGACGTTTTTGAGCACGACGCACAACTAATAATTTTTATGATGTAGAAAGTTTGTTGGAAAAAAGTTTTGTGTCATAAGTATTAAGAGTTTTAATTTTTTCCAAATTTTTGAATGAATCTAGAGAAACAACTACTAACCAACAAGGTAAATAACTGTAATTCAGTTTATTATTATCAATTTAAAATTGCATGAACATTATTTTTTATTTGTACTTTTTTTACAATTGTGTTATATTAGTTTTAATCAAAAAATTGTATAATTGCCATTGAAGTAGTGATGTTTTTCAAAACAACGCATAACAGGAAAAAGTGCATAGTTACCTTCAATAGATTGTCATTTTAGAAAATGACGTTATTGAGAATGTCTCTCAGCTAATAATTTTTATGATGTCGAAAGTTTGTTGGAAAAAAGTTTTGTGTCATAAGTATTAAGAGTTTTAATTTTTTTCAAATTTTTGAATGAATCAAGAGAAACAACTACTAACCAACAAGGTAATTAATTGTAATTCAGCTTCTAATTATAAATTTAAAATTGCATGAACATTATTTTTTTTACAGTTGTGTTAAATTAATTTTAATAAAAGTATTAAATTACCATTTAAGTAGCAAAGTTTTTTAGAACAACGCATGACTAGTAAAAAGTGCATAGTTTCTTCAATTGATTGCCATTTTAAAAAATGACGTTAAAAATGACGAAATGCGTTTTGAGAAGTGATGTTTTTGAGCACGACGCACAACTTATAATTTTTATGGTGCAGAAAATTTGTTGGAAAAAGTTTTGTGTCATAAGTATTAAGAGTTTTAATTTTGTTCCAAATTTTGGAATGAATATAGAGAAGCAACTACTAATCAACAAGGTAAATATTTGTAATTCACCTTATTATTATAAATTTAAAATTGCATGAACATTATTTTTTACATTTTACAGTTATATTAAATTGATTTCATTAAGAAGTACATAATTACAATTCACGTAGTGATGTTTTTCAAAACAACGCATAACAGAAAAAAGTGCATAGTTACCTTCAATTGATTGTCATTTTAAAAAATGACGTTATTGAGCCTGTCTCACAGCTAATAATTGTTATTTTCTGGAGAGTTTATCATTAAAGCATTAAAAAAAATAATTTTTACAAAAAATGATGGGCTCTGAATGAATCACGATTGAATTAGCATTTAGCAATCAAGATAATTAATTTTAATTCAATACTTTTTAGGCATTAATTTTCAAAAAAATTCCATGATCATGTTTTTTTTTTTTGACAATTTTCTACATTTAGTTAAATTCTTTGAACTTTTCACTTGTCTGAAAAAGTTTATAGTAAGCTAAAATTAATTGTCATTTTGGGAATTTAAATTAAAACGGCTCCAATCTATTTGTTTATCTGTAAAGTTTGTTAAAATTTTATAATTAGCAAAAGTTTTAATTCCTCAACAATTGATAGGTTTTGATGGGAAATAAAGAAAAATAACAAGTCCCAAAGTAATTAGTTGTATTTCATTTGGAGTTATGAATTATTTTTTAAAATTATATTTAAAAGCATATAATTTTTATAAACAGTATCTTTTCTTCATTCGGACTACTGAAAAAGTATGTCGTTATCTTTATAAATTGATTTTTGAGAAGCGATTTTTCACCATGAAGCACAAGTAATTTTTTCTATGTGAAAAATTCGTTGGAATTTTTTTTTTCTGTTATGAATATTAAGAGTTTTAATTTTTTAGAAAATATTTGTATCAATCAAGATTAAATCAACTACTAACCAATTAGGTAATTAATTGAAATAATGTTAAATTGTAATATTGTAATCAGACAGCTGTTAAAAAATTGTGTGATCATGATTTTTTTATTTAGACATTTTGAAGAAATGTTAAATTAATTTTATTAAATAGAATGCAGTCACCTTCTAAAATTTATTGAGCACTGAGAAGTAACTTGTTTTGCACAACGCGTCACAACTATATTTTTATAACGGGAGAAGTTGGTTTACAAAAAGTTTTATTAATAAAGTATTGCATTATTTCATCTTCCTAAATCTGACTCTGAAATCTAGATTAAAACAAGAATTAACAAACAATGCAATAAATTTTAATTCCAAACATATTATCATCAATTAGCTTAAAAAATTGTCCGAAAATGAGGTTTTACTGAGACATTTTACACTTAACTATTATGTGAAATATTTTTGCTTAGTCACTTTGCATTTATGTGAAATATTTTTGTCAAGAGTGGCTTCAAATTATTTTCTATTGTAAGAAGTGACGTTTTTTGAGTCTAATGCACAAGTATTACAGTTTATGAGGTTTTTTTTTTTAATTTTTAAGTTTGTAATATGGAATAATTAAGTTTTTTTTTAATTTAATGGGCTTTAAGATAGAACAAAAAAGGCAAAATAAATAATTGTTAGTGGCATATCGTTAGTAAACTAATTAGTAAACTAATTGTTAGGGTTAGTAACTAATCGTTAGTAAACTAATTGTTAGGGTATCGTGTTAGTAAACTAATAAAAAAAAGAATAATTTTAGATTTAAAATATCTTAAATTGATTTGTGAGAAGTGACGATTTAAAAAAAAAATTGGGCAAAATGTTTTTATATTTGCACATAATGGGTTTTGATGGGTTTTAAATGAAGATTAAAAAAAGTCAAAAAGAAATATAATAAATTTACACGTTTTTTTAAAGTGTACCTAACATTTATATTTTTCTGTTGAGAGATGCAGGCAAACGAGGCAATCAGTATCTTTATATCATAATTTTATTATATTTTTAATAACAATAATCGTAGTACGCATAGTAAAACTACATCTGACCAAACAACTAAAACGCTTGGGTCATCGTTTTGAGTGCCCTAATAGAAAATAACAAGTTTTAATAATTATATTTTGTTTAGCAGTGTTTGAATGTACCTACAGTATTAAGAAACGATGGTTTTATGAAGTATTTGTTTAAGTCCTTATTGAATACCTTTTTTTTTAAATGCTGAAGAAAATTAAAAAAAATTTCGAAGTATTTATAACCGCAGTAGTTAATAGTACAAATCAAAGCATTTTTATTCGAAATATGGCAATTTCTGTTGATGGTTTTATGCTAACCTTTAAATAATTATAAGTAGAAGAAATTAACCATGAATACACTAATTATCTCATCTGAAATTTGAAACTTAAATTATTTTTGGGATCTTTCAACCTATTTCATGGTGGAAAAAAATCACGATGAAATTTATACAGGAGAGACGAATATTTTTCACAAACTTCTCGTAAAATATCGAATTTGACCCTCTGAACAAGCATACTGTTGCCGTTTGGCAACGAGTAACATAATCCACTTTATTCTATTAAAGTAGAGCTCTCGACGAATCGACCCTCTCGACAAATCTGTGTTTTTTTCATCTATTACATTCCATTTTGAAGTTATAGTTACTAATAACCCTCTGAAAGTAGTAAAAGTGTATTCAAAATTAAAGAGTGAAGTTATTGTTGTGAAATGATGTCTTTGGCAGTATTCAAAGTATACTAATAATTGTACTAAATACAAATAAATTGTTTTGCAAAAATTAATTATAGTTAAAAAGGTTATTGTGAAATATATTTAGTAGTTTTCTAGTCATTCTTATCAAAATTGGTATCGTGTAGTTGGTTTTTGTCATATGAAAAAAAAATTCAAAAATTTAAATTATTTAAATTCTAATGAAGTTAAATTTTTTTCAGTATTTTTCCCATAATGTATGAGTATTAATGATACATATATATTTTTTCGGGATTAAAAAAAACATACGTTAGAGGATTAAATTATTTTTCTGCGCCTTATCTCCCAAATCTCATACTGCCGCTCGCGATTTCAAAGATTACATTTAAAAAACTTCTACAAATAGATTCTTCTTGTTGAGGTTTTAGATGAGGTGACGATGGGGGGAAGGAGAGCTTCATTCAAATTGAAACGTTTGTGAGTGAGAAGGGAACCAGATGTCTTTTAGTGTAATAGGTGCTTGTGAATAGATCGTTATCCTTTAGATCAGTGTAGAAACATCTTTATAAATTCTATTTATATAATTTTTATTAACATATAAACTTCGAGATATAATTGCTTGTGTTAAAACAGTTCAACAAGACCGATGGCAACCTTCAATCCCACGAATAATTTATGAATTAAAGTAGCTATATACGAGGCGTAATTGGATGTGTTAAAGTTCTATGTGGGCTATAAATAGAAGCTGGTACCTATGTTTTCCGACTTGTGTGCTTCATCAGAGACCCGTTTGTAAACTTTCGTCAAGTAAGATAGAGACAGACATAATTTTTACTGACACAGAGAGAGAAAATACACCCAATGCGAAGGCGGTAATCGAACCCGCACCCGGCACAGTGCTCAGAGCTGAAGACGTAAAACCTAACCTTACCTATGTAGGTAGGGTGGATACATATATATATTCCGGCTTGTGTGCTTGATCAGAGACAAGCTTGTAAACCTTCCTCAAGTAAGACACATATAGAAAGAATTTTTCTGTCACAGTTAAAGGAAAGTAAACCCAGAGCAAATTCGAGAATCGAACCCGTCACAACGCGCAGACTTCTAGCGTAATAGTCTGCGATCGAAACCACTAGGCCATCCAGGCCCCTAAATAAGTAGATAGAGAGAACTTCTTAGCTTTGTCTAAAACATATCCCTCCAATAATATAACAATTCTAAAATGTATCCTTAAAACAATAAAAAACCCATCAACAGTTCAACAGTTACACTCTTTCAACAATAAAACTGTATTAAAACGTATCCTCTTAGCAATAAAACAGCTTTGGAATGTATATTTAATGCACTATAACGCTCTGAACAATATACTTTATTTAATAAAAAATTGTAATTTATCGCTCCAAAAATACAATACTTATAATCCTTTTCCGCATTAAAACAGTTTTAAAATGTATCTTCTTAGCAATGAAACAGCTTTGGAATGCATCTTTAATGCACTATAACGTTCTAAACAATATATATTATTTAATAAAAGAAAACTGTAATTTATCGCTTCAAAAATACAATACTTATAATCCTTTTCAGCATTAAAACAGTTTTTATACCGATTATAACAATTCAAAAGTTGTTCCAAGAATACAACACTTATATCCCTCAATAATAATGCAGATTCAAAAGTACCCTTTTAACAATAAAACAGTTTTTAAAAATATCCTTTAAACAATAAAAATACATTCCGAAATGCATCGTTCCAAGAATACAACACTTCTATAATTTCAATAACAATTCAGATTCAAAAAGTATCATTTTAACAATAAAACAGTTTTGAAATGTATCCTTTAAACAATAAAATAGTTTCAAACGTATCCTTGAAACACCATAGCAGTTCAATAAACATGCCCTTGTATCCCCTAACACATTGTAATATTGTGTGCATTAGACAAGGGGTAGCTCTGGGGACACTACATCGAAAAACGGCTCAACAATTTTGAAATATATCCTCTAAACGATATGAAAATTCTGAAATGTATCCTTTCAACTATTAAACAGTCCCGAAATGTATCCGCACAACACTATAACAGTTCACGGAACAACTGGCAATCGACAAGCCCTTGTATCCCCTAACCTATTGTAATATATTGTGTGCATTAGACAAGGGGTGAATCTAGGGACAGTCCATCGACAAACGCTTCGACACTTCTGAAATATATCCTCTAAACGATATAAAAATTCCAAAATGTATCCTTGCTGTCATATAACACTTCTTATTATACCCTTTCAACAATAAAATACTTTTAAAATGTATTCTTTTAAAAAATAAAACAGTTCTGAAATTTGTCCCCGCAACAATATAACAGTTTATGAAATGATGAACAATAAACATGTCCTTGTATCCCCTAACATACACTCTTAAAAGGAACAAGCGATTTTAACTCAGTCTGAGTTAATTTCACTCCTCCAGTCTGGAAAATGCACTTCTCCGAAAGGAGTGGATACTTTGTGTGTTAAAACTCCGACAATATCACTCCAAACGAGTGATTTTAAATCAGTCTGAGTTACTATTCACTCCTTTCCAGTGTCGAAAATGCACTTCCCCAACTGGAGTGGATTTCACTCTTTTGTTTTAAGAGTGTATTGTATTATATTGTGTGACAATTGGTGACTCTGGGGTAGCGACATCGACAAACGGTTCGCCAATTATGAAATATATCCTCTAAACGATATAAAACTTTCGAAATGTATCATTCCTATACTATATAACACTTCTCAATATACCCTTTCAGCTCAAAACTCTTCTGAAATGTATCCTTTTAAGGATAAAGCAGTTTTGAAATGTATCCTCTCAACAATATCATGAAGAGATTGGCAGCAGACTTGCCCTTGTATAACCAACTTTAGTGTAATATATTGTGTGCATTAGGCAAGGAGTGATTCTGGGGAAACTCCAACGGCAAACGGCTCGACACCCCCCCCCCCCTTCTGAACTATATCCTTTAAACGATATAAAAATTCAGAAATATATACTATCCAACGCTTCTCAATATATCCTTTCAACAATAAAACATTTTTGAAATGTATCCTTCAAACAATAAAACTGTTCTGTGAAATGTATCCCCGCAACACTATAATACTTTTGAGACGCATCCTTTCAACAATAAAACAGTTCTGTGAAATGTATCCACGCAACCCTCTAACAGTTTGTAATGCAATAGGCAATCGACATGCCCTTGTATCCCCTAACAGATTGTAATATATTGTGTGCATCAGTTCGACACCTTCTGAAATGTATCCTTTAAACGATATAAAAATTCAGAAATATATACTATATAACGCTTCTCAATATATCCTTTCAACAATAAAACATTTTGAAATGTATCCTTTAAACAATAAAACTGTTCTGAAATGTATCCCCTCAACAATATAACAGTTCATGAAGCGATGGGCAATCGACATGCCCTTGTATCCCCTAACAGATTGTAATATATTGTGTGCATTAGACAAGGGGTGACTCTTGGAAAGCTCCATCAGCAAACGGTTCGCCAATTCTGAAATATATCCTCTAAACAATATAAAAAATTCAGAAATATATGCTATATAACGCTTTCAACTATAAAACACTTTTAAAAAGTATCCTTTCAACAATAAAACACTTTTGAAATGTATCCTTTCAACAATAAAACTGTTCTGAAATGTATCCCCGCAACACTATAATAACAGTTCATGAAGCGATGGCCAATAGACATGCCCCTGTATCCCCTAACATATTGTAATATATTGTGTGCATTAGACAAGGGGTGACTCTGGGGAAGCTCCATCGACAACCGTTTCCCAATTCTGAAATATATCCTCTAAACGATATAAAAATTTCGAAATGTATCCTTGCTTCCATACAACACTTCTCATTATACCCTTTCTACACTAAAATACTTTCGAAACGTATTCTTTCAACAATGAAACACTTTCGCGAAAAGTATCTTTTCAGCAATAAAACACTTTTGAAACGTATCCTTTTAACAATAAAACACTTTCGAAACGTATCCTTTTAACAATAAAACATCTTTCAAATGAAGATACATTTTTGAAAACATTCTTATGTTCTGTTAAGTCCGCTGTAAAACTGTTCTGTTCACTACAATAACACAGTTCATGAAGCGATGGGCAATAGACATGCCCCTGTATCCCCTAACATATTGTAATATATTGTGTGCATTAGACAAGGGGTGACTCTAGGGACACTCCATCGACAAACGGTTCGATTTCCCGATGCCCCTTTCAATGCAACGAGCGCCAATCAATAGGCCTCGACGGATGACCACAAATGGGGTGAGCACACAAGCATTTTACTCTGTGTACTTGTTAATAAAATACTTATATGTAGGGTTTAATTTTTCGTAGGGCTATTAGTTGAGGTTAGGTTTTGAATTATTGTCGCACTAGAGCTACACGAGGGCTATTGGCGACAGGCGTCGTATTTTAGAGCCACAGTCAGGTGACGAGCTGACTCCTGAATAGGCACCAAACGCAACAGTTTAAGGGCGACATCGTACGCAGCGTTAGGACTTTGAAGAATATTGAACGTGCACTCCCTTACACGGAGTACTTTTTTGGCTGCACGGGCCATTTATAGGTCGGCAGTTATTTTGGCGATGCCCGGACCCAAACCTGGAACCTTTCACATGCCCTAAACGAGTGCCTAATCGACTGATCTCCCCAGCCCCCTTTAACTCAACTTTAATGACTTTTAAATTATGCAAATCCAAGCTATATCATTCAACAAGATCATCTTAATGTTACTTAAGAAAAATGCATTTTCTCACTACACCTGCCCTTTATGCGATACACTAATCATAGAGCAAGCAACAGTTGGCTAGTCTTAGTCAAAAGGTACCAAGAATCAAAAACCTTTAACTTTGGGAAAAGCGTCTCTTGGAGTTAAGGTTTTTAATATGAAGCGTTTTGTACAGGGACATTAAATTAACATATCGTCACTTAAGTTCCAACATGAGCTATCTCATTGTTGTACACGGATCAAATTGACTGTACGGTAACCCTTGACGCGATTTTTTCGGATTTGGCGACAATTAATTTTTTGTGGCAACTGTCTGACTTGGACCGATGATTCAAATTCTTTGACTTCGCAACGGTGACGTTTTCCGGCAAACCAATCCGTTATTTGCTCATTTCGGTTGGATTTTCGGCCGACTTTTGGCACGATTTTGGAAAGTTCGCCATGGGTTACCGTTCAGTTAATTTCTACCGTTGTGAAAAGTGGGATAGCACATGTGGGAACTGAAGTGACGATATATTTTTTTTCCTAACTAGATTAGAGAAAATTGTTAATTTGGATGAAGCTGTATTTTTGTAGAGAAAAGAGATTAAAAGAGAGATTGTACAAATTTTTCAGATTAAAACGGTGTACAATTGAATTATCACTGAAATCGTTATAAAGAACACTTAATAACAGCATAAACGAAGACCATAGATAACCATTATATAAAAAAAGGACATTTTTGCTGATTTTTGAAGACCAAGATATTTTTATCGGCCCAACTAGAGCTGTTGTAATGGATATTTAAGAACGTTTTGTTCACTTTGTTGATCTTTGCATTTTTACACTGCTCAAAACAATATTACATGAGCGCTTTGTGTACTTTGGTTAGCCCTTCTAATGCCAACATTTTATTTTTTATTCTAAAAATCTAAAATGTCGGGAAATCGATTCATTATGCACCCAGAATGAAATGGTTAAAAAACAGGAGAATAAATCTTAATTTTTTAACCAAAATTTAAGGGGGGGATTGGAACAATTTTGAATAAATTATAACAATAATTTTTCAAAACTTTTTTTGTTAAAAAAGTTAAAATCAAATATTAAACATAAAGGAATGCAAGCATGAAGAATTTAAGGTCAATTTATTTCATAAAAATTTTTTAAAGTAAATTTTATTTTTCCATGTTTTTCATATTTTCATTTAATCAAAGCAAACATTATTTAAATCTTCAAACGACACGATTCTTCCATCTAACGATAAATAAGTGAAGGCTCAACTCAGTGATAAAAAAATCGCAAGCTGATGATTCCAAATGAAAACGTTTTGGGTGATAGGGTATGGTATGGTACATATATTCTAGCCAGTGTGCTTGTTCAGAGAACCGCTTATAAGCTTTCACCAGGGGCCCGGATGGCCGAGTGGTAAGCATCGCTGGCCAGCAGTCTGCGTGCTGTAACGGGCGCGGGTTCGATTCCCGCCTTCGCCCTGGGTGTATTTTCCTCTCTGTGACAGTAAAAAATCTTTCTGTGTCTGTCTTACTTGACGAAGACTTATAAGCGGCTCACTGAGCAAGCACACAAGTCGGAATATATATGTAAAAATACCCCTACCCTACCCTAGCTTTCACCAAGTTGGACAGACACGGAAATAATTTTTACAGTCACAAAGAAAGGAATGACACATAGACAAATAACAACATTTATTGACTGTCACAATCATCCATGCCTGACCGGGATTCGAACCCGTCCCCAGCAGCTTCATAGGCCAGCGTCCTAACGATTGCGCCACCGGGGCGGCAGGTGAAAGGGTTTTAACCATGAGCTCCCCTAATTGTTTTGGGCAGTGTACAAAGCTGTGCAGGAGATGTGACAGAAATGGAACTGCTGGGATTGTTCCACTATGAAGAGTACACGGGAAGAACCGATTGATTTATTAGGCGGACGCCCGCAATTGTCTTCTTGGCGGCAGAAAACCGGTTTCTCTCTTTCTTCTTCGCTTGATCCAAGCGTCAGGATCGCCAATCGCCTGAATCTTGGTAGCTGGGAACCACAGATTTAGTAGTTAAAGTATTACAGTTTTATATCACGTGACCTACAACACTGACTTCATTGGGGTTCTTCTGGGAGCTCCTTGCGCGTCCCATCGTTAGCATTGGAGGTCACGTGATCTACCACTCTATTACTTTAACTATGATACCTGTGGTAGGAACTGGTTTATTTTCACAAGTTTAGGCGATCACTCGCTTTCATCGCCAAATTGGCCTGCTAAAGGAAACTTCTCTGCAAAATCAATCGGTTTTTCCCGTGTACTCTTCATATGTCATATTCTCTGTTTACAAAATGAATTTCATAGCCTTAAACGATACCTTGCTAATATAAACAGTTTTCAAAAATATTATTTGGTTCCTTTTACATTAACATGCTCCAGTATATTTAATGGTCTATCCTCAGACCCTTGCGACGGCGTCTCTTCCATTATGAAAGAGTTCCGCGTTTTGGCGGGAAACTCCATTGTTTTACAGTGACGGATGCGGGTAGCGGGTTTTGTGCGAGGGTGTCAGTGCCGAAGACTGCGCTCATTTGGGGAACAGTCATCAAGACGAAAGCATATCACACTTAAACAAGTGGTTATTGTTGTAGATGGGGGGAATTAGCATTTGTTGGAATTGCTATACAGAAATGAATTTAGAAAAGAAGGGGGTCATACTGTGTGGTAGTATATATCTCTTTAAGACCGGCGGTCAGATGGCGCTGATTTAAAATCAGGATACTAAATTTGGAGTTTTATCTAAAGAAAATGCGTTAAATAACATCAATTCCAGCAACTCCTAAAAATAAAGTCATTTTTTCTACAAATAACGAATGGTACAAGTCAGCTTCTTCGTTATTGATATTTTTGAAGAGCTTGAACATTCTTTTTTATACCCGCACGTTCGTGATAGTTCGGTCGGAAATTTATACAACTCCTTAACAGTAAATTTTGGTGTAATTATGCATATTTTTCAAGTTAAAACTTGAATGTGCATTGTTCTCCATCACTCACTCACTGTGAAAGGGCTATCAGTTCTGGGTAATATGCCGAGGCTGTAAAAGCTTAGCCAGCAATAAACTTGCCCACTTAGAAAAAAACTTTCGGTAAAAAAAATCGGTCAAAATTAACCAGCACTCACATGTGATGTATTCTAACGCCTAGTATGATGTAATTTTCAAGCTGGTGGAAAACTTTATGTGTTCTGAGATTTTTTTAAAGTGTTCTAAACAAGTAACTGTTACACAAGTCAAGTTTTCTTTTTTATGAGTACGTCAGTGCACCACCATACTCATAACGACAACGGCTTAAAAAAAAAAAATTATCATTTCCACTAATCAATAAACTCTATAGGGTAGACTGACCAGTGAGTGAACAGGCCCCAGTGAATGAACAGTTGGTAAATACATTTAAAAAATAAGGATTGAAAATAATTCCACTGGATGGATTGGCAACACAGACTTCCTCCCATCTAGTAGGAAGCTATTTGACATATGATTGGTTGTCCTGGTCACATGACCTTTTTTTAAAAAAATGCTGACAATGTTGTTCTCTGTGCATCAACTTGTTTCTCTGTTAAAGTAATAAGGCAAGTTTTCTGCCATCACCTCTTTTGATTGTAATTAATGCTTCTTATTAGTTTTTTTCACTAATTCTATTAAGGTTACATTGAATATGCATATTTAAGCAATGATTCTGATTGTTTCAAGCATTGTAACAAGAGTAGATTGTAAGTACAAGGGTGTTCAATAACTGGCTAGGCAAATTGTGATGAAGCCAATGAATGTACACATGTTCATTAACTGGGATTTGTCTGTGTTGCAGAAAATCAAAGCAAAATAGCATTTTTCTAACTTCTTTAGCCATTTTATACAATAAAACTCACGTGAATAAATAAAAAACACCTCCTAACCAGTGACTGAACACACATGTTCATTCACGGGTAGCAACACTTTAGGCTAGTTTTCCCAGTTAATGAACAATTTGTGATTATGATTTTGTAATGTCTAGCATAGCTTATATTTTTAAGGAAGTTATTTTATTGTAATTTGTGTATGAATATAACGAATATGTTGCAAACTGTTTTTATCCATGGCTGATTGAAAATGGAATCAAATTTCCCATTTTATTCTTTCTTGATGGTCACAAGTATCACATTAGCCTGGAATTGAGCAAATTTTACCCAGAGAAACGAATCATCCTCTTCAGTTTTCTAACAAATGCGACTAACATACTTCAGCCTTGTGATGTAGGAGTTTTCCACCCATTAAAAGTATGATTGAGAGCTTGTGTCGACGTTGGAGACAGAAATATGGTGGTTCAAAAACGATAAGTAAATTTAATTTTACCCCAATTTTCAAAGAAGCTTTCGATGCATCAGTTGATGCCATCAAAATTCAGGAAGCTTTTAAGAAAAGTGGAATTTCCTCATTTAATGTAGAAAATGTATAGACTTCAACAAATGTATGCAGCACAGACACCAAGATTTGAAGAGTAAGAAAGATCATGAAGAAAGAGCATGCTCTGAAAAAGAATAAGCGAGCTATTTCTTCAAACACTTGAGTCTGAACTTCCTCCAAACATGTTGAAGTCTTTTAATGAAACTTTAAATGGTGAGTCCAACATGTCAAACACCCTCCGAGAACCTGCACTTTTTTCAATATGGACAAAATATGTACCAAAAAAAGATAATCATACGGTTGCGCTAAATCCTATTGAAGTCGAAGCAAGGAACAATAATAAATTATTATTTTTTATTATTTGAATTTAATTTGTTTTATGCACAAGTAACATAAACGTTTTAAAATAATAAATTAATCAATAACTAACTAAATCGGTGTTTTTTTTTAAAGAATTTCTTTTTGCATTTTATATTAGAAAAATTGTAAGAATAGAGCAGAGGGAATAAGAAGATAGTCACTCGCGCGAAAATTTATTTGTAAGGTGGGGAAAATATAAAGTTTACTAAATTTGTGTAAAAGAAAAATACAAAAAAAAGCACCAGCTTCAGCACCTACTGCACCAAAAAAGCATAGTAAAAAGACCAATTGAAGAAATGGCTAGTTCTGACGCACGGAAATCTCTTTTAACATTATAACTTTATCAAAACAAAAAAAAAAAATTTAAGTTTCTCTATAATTTGATATGAATAGTCCCTGTTCATTGACTGGACATTTTTGTGTTTATTCACTGGCAAGAACTGTTCATTCACTTGGCTTTTGTACCACTTTTTATTTGGACCCCCAAAAGACCCGAAGCAATGTAATATTATTTCACCTCCTTTTTTTTGTAGAATTTATACATAATGACAGATGTGTTCACATTGTCATACACTCAGAATTTACAAGTAATGAAAATGTATGAATTTTCTTTAAAAAAATTGTCCTTAAACGTTCATTCACTGGTTAGTCTACCCTATTCAAAATTCATTCTGTGGTTCTATTTTAATATCCTATTTTATTTTTGTGTTTTTTACTCATTTGCATAAAAGGTACTGCATGTGAGCTTCATATTGTGATAATTGGTTTTTGTTTTCAATTCACGGGAAAGTATCCGAATTTTATTGGATCCTATTCCAAGATACTTCAATACTTTTTGGGGAATCTTCTTCTTCAGTGGCGCGACAGCCCAGGATGGGCCCAGGCCTTCTTCAAAAGTAATTTCCACGCCGACCTGCTCTTGGCCAACGACCTAAAGTTCTTCACTTTCAAAACTTTGAGGTCCCCCTCCCAGGCAATCGACACACCTGCGTTTGGGCTGCTTCTAACACGAGTAGCTATGGGCTTAGCAAGGAAGACCTTTTTTTTTTGTAGTCCTGCTGTTTTCCATTCGAACTACTGTCCTGCCCATTTTGTTCGTTGGATTGCCATGTACTTGACTACGTCTGGTTCTTTAAAGTATTTGTATATTTTTGAATTTGTTCTTTTTCTCCAAAAATTTTCTTCCCTTGACTCCACCAAATATACTTCTCAAAATTTTTCTCCCGAAAATTGCTATTGGGGAATAATGGATCTTTTTGGGGAACAGTTAACTTTTTATGAAGTAAAGTTTGCACAAACGTATAGTAAACCCTGTTCGAATAATGTCATTTCTGTTCTACAATATCGATCTATCATCCGAAAGCTCTTGAATGTCCGTCTGTGTCCTGACCATCGGCCAAACCTCGTTAGCCCGCCATCATTCCTCGAGAAATTGAAATGTCCGGCCGGAAATGGACGGTTCTTTCATCGGTCCGGCCACAATATCCGGTCAAGAAAAGGGATTAATATGTCCCCGGATTCGAGTGTCCGGCCTCTCATAAGTTAGAGGCTCGTTGCACGATAATTCGATTTTGGTGGTTTATTTCGGGAGGTCTGTTTTGATCCTTATAGACGGTTAATCACAGAATATTGTTTTTTATTGTTGTTATTTTATTTGAGTTAAATTGATACATTGTTTGATGCCGGTGGTGGCTGAGAATCAGCTTTGTGGACTTATATTTTCAAAGACTTCCAATTTTTAATTTTTAAATTGCTTAAGAGTGGTTTCCTCGGGAGCGTTTCCGGACAACTCAAACGACCGCCAGATTGCGTTGCTGTTGAGTGCATTGGGGAATTCCTGATGACAACGTTTTTTGCTGTTGTCTGTTGCGTGGTGTGCTTGCCAAAAATTAAAAATTTGAGGAAGTGACAGAAGGCCAGGGTTGTTTTACGCTTGCCGAGGAAGAAATGATTAGAAAACAACAGCAGAGTTGAGTTGAGTGAGTTCGCTAGGTTTCCAGTTTGATGTCAACGTAACTTTCCGATGAAGCGGTGGCGGGTAGAGTGACGTCATCCAGGTATAATAGCGGTCGCATTTTTCTGGCGACAGACTCCGAGGAAACCAAGGCTTTAGTAGTAGGCCGTGGTATAACGCATGATAGCACTTTGGTGATTGTAATTTTTAGACAAAATTATTCAGAAACAAAAAAGAATTAAGTTTAAAAATTGCTTTTTTAAAAAATTGGTTCAATAAACTTGACTCCATTTATCTCACCTCATTAAGGCATGTTTTGTATAATCTTAACTACTATTTAACTCATAATTAAGTCCCGCAAAAAAAAAAATCTGAATAAATTTTGCAACGTGCTATAAAACTACTTTGTAGCTTTTCTTTATCTGTGCTCAAAAATGCGAGCATTCCTACAATTTCTTTAAAAACCTTGTTTTAATGTTAATAAAAAACTTCCTTAATGCAGATGTAATTACTATATTTCCCAGCTCTTAATTACCAGCAAACGATACGACATTACACTTTATCCGATGGCAACACATCAGCAATATGGAACAACACAAAAAACCGACACAGAGTATAAAAAAAAATTAAACAACTGTATATTTTTTCTTGTCATGGAATGAGCACAGAACTTTTTCATCATTAACTTCTCAACACTTACCACAATGGGCTACTAAAAGAGAGTGTTAAATGGAATAAAGATTCGTTTTTTGAAGGGAGGAAAATGAATTTGGGTTCCGTCCTGGCATTAGCAGGGTTTGTGAGTTCGAATGGAGTCCTGTCTTGGAGTTCCATGGAAAAGTAATGACTCGTTTCTAATTTTTGACGCCTGCACAAATGGTGCCGCTCATCAAGACATAAAAACTTAAATAGGTGGGGTTTTTTTGTATTTTTTTAGGCAACAATAATTTGTGGTTGTTTTGTGGTGACTTGTTGTCACACGTAACAGCACATTAAAAAAGTTTATAAGATGGACTTTTTTTTAACTTAGCTTTTTTTTGTATATACTATATTGTTATGGTTTTGTACTTTAGCTATTTGGAGGGAAACTTTCGCCCAAGTATAAAACCACAGTACATACTTTCCTTCTGAATAATTTTTATACATGGACCAAAGGCAGAGTTTCCATATATTGAAAAAGGCAAGCTTATTTTTAAAGATTGTATTTAATAAAGAGTAGCTAACTTGAAAGGCTGGGGCTAAAGTTACTCTTCTGGGTCAATGTTACCCCATTCGAGGTTATCCAAATACTTTTTAGTTCTATAAACGTTGCATGCAAAACTTTTAGTGATACAAATAGTAAAAATGCAAATTGGTATTATTTTCTCAAATTTAGTGGAAACATGGGACAAGAGTTAAAATTGGTAGTAGTCTGTAACTTTTTTCGCATATTAATGTACATTCTACATTCAGCAGTCCAAGCAGTGGTAATCCAAAGGCTCTCTCGGCACACCAAAGGGCTTGGTTTTAATTTTATCAGCTAGAAGGCCTGATGAAAATTCGATTGACTGTCCGAGGCTCACGTGAGTTGACGCTGGTGAGTAGGGAAGAAGAGAAATGAAAAATAAATGTTGCATCACAACCTTCGCTCTTGGGCTTGCTCTCGTAGAAGAGCACAGCCATTGACAGAAGAGCATAGTCATTAACAGTAAACGGCACTCTGTAAGGATTTATTAATAGCCAACCAAATTTTCCCTTCCCTGCAATCCAACTTATTTCTTACTCTTTTTATAGCCAATTAAAATATTGGTACTTGGAATGTTTTTAATGTGCAGCGTCCCTAATTCTGTAGTAAGCGGACAATAGGAAATACTTATTAAGGGTAAAAAACAATTTGTTAAATAGTCCTTCAGAAATAATAATAACTAATTTTTAAAATATCTATAAAGCTTTTAACGTTGACTCCCTATAGTGTAACAGATATTGGATTCTATATCTGTCAATCATACTGTTCTCTATTTTAGTATTCCAAACTAAATCGAATTCTAAATCCAACTGCTCCCCCTCTTCCTCACTTCAAAACCCCCAAAGTTTTAATCCGACGTCAGAAGACAAATAAAATCCCCCGACTGAATTCGAATTTCGCATTTTTATGAGCAGAAACTTTACGTCCGAAAAAGAACAAGTTACACTTAGATTACGTTTGCCGAACAGTGTTTCCACAATTTCGCTGTTCTACCATTGGAAGTTACTACTGAGTTTGCTTTTACCGGCGTGCGTTTAATATCTTTTCAACTTGCTCGGATTAGAAGCAATTTCATGATATTCAATACTTTTCTATTTTTCATTTACTTTTTTCTTTTAAAGGAATAGAAAACAGTAAATAAACCAGAAACATTTTTTTTAGGAATCATCGTTTTCAAAAAGTTTTGGAAAAAATTGATAATTTAGCTTATAATTGGCTTGGTATAGAAGGACTACGAAACAATCCAATGATGATTTTTTATTCGATTTGAAGGAATGCCATATCCATAGTAGAGACCGGCATGAGGCAAATCTTTATAACGTACTTGAGAAATAATTTCGTTTTATAACGATTTACAGCACATGCAACCACAAATAATATCCAACGCTAGATGGCGCTGTTTTACCAATCCCTTACTTCCAGTCACACATATTCTAAAAAATATCGTCACTTAAGTTCCCACAAGTGCTATCTCATTGTTGTGCAAAGTGTGATAGCACATGTGGGAACTTAAGTGACGATATAGTAGTATATAAACCAAAGTGGGGCCTGGGTGGCCGAGTGGTTTGGGGCATTACGTCAGCAGTCTGCGTGCTGTAACGGGTGAGGGTTCGATTCCCGCCTTCGCTCTGGGTGTTCTTCCTTTCCCGGTGCCAGTAAAAATTCTATCAGCGTCTGTCTTACTTGACGAAGGCTTATAAAGCGGGTCTCTGATCAAGCAAACAAGCTGAAATATATACGCATCTACCCTTTAACCTAAACCGAAATATCTTCTGCTTCTGCTTGAGGTGTTTTTTGGTGGATACGGGTTGCTGTAATATCTCCGACAACAATGCAATTTTAAAAGGGATGGTGCAAGATGCACAGGAATCCTGGAACTTTCTAGCTGTCACTTTTATTTGGAGTGTGAATTTATTAATTTTGATGTAAAACAATAACCTTGATTACCACAAAAGTGTTAAATCCCACACTCCAAATAAAGTCCCAAAGTTTGCAATATTCCAACAAACTTTTTAACAGTTGTATACTGAGGCCCAGTGGCTTAGTGGTAGAGCTTTGCATTGCAACCAAAGAGTTCTATAGTAGGGGAGAGGAGCTACTCGTATTGAGCTGCCATTGGCAGCCATGGCTCACTACGGAGACCGAATAGAGGGGCGGTTAAGCCGTATAAGTGCTAGTTAATATATAATTTTGATACTGTGAAAGGAAGTACACTCAGGGCAAATGCGAAAATCGAACCCGCACTCGTTGCAACCTACTGAAGGGTTATGGCCTGCGATCCAAACCACTCGGATATCGGAGACAGTAGGGTATAATTTTGGGCCCATGTTGGTCCATGATGCGGTTGGTAGGTTCAGTCTCTACTCTACTATAGAACTCTTTGATTGCAACGCCACAGGGCCGGGGATCGAAACCCGGATTGGGCGAGGTTGACCCATCCTTCCATCCATTGAGTGGGTCGATAAAATGGGTACCAAGCATGCTTGGGAACTAAACACTGTGGGTTCCGCGTGAAGCTGACCACCTTACCGGGACAGATGCCTAGCACTCCAGAACCCTAGGTCACGAAAGCTGAAATGGGCACAGCAGCTCTTGGTCCAGTAATGGGCTGGTTGGCCGGGCGAGGAGTTTTGGAGTATACTGAAGCAATGAGGTCTAAGAGAAAAAAAAACTTTTTCGAAACTTTTTTAAGCTACAAAACTCCTTTGTTTAGCGTTGTTTTTCCAAAATATTGTTTTTTCTTTCACATCTTTCTAAAAACATAAGCCAAAAGGACCCGGAATAAATGACAAGAGGCGGTCGTAATTTCTCGACAGCGAGTGACCAAAAACTCCGGCGTCCGCGATAGGAATCTCTGCCTAAAGAACTTGACATCAGATAAGACTTTTATTTAAACTCATTTTATTTTTTCGGTGATATCGGCCTTCTTTTTGTGACATCCGGTGTGGCAACAGTTCGGTGCTCGGGGGAACGGACCCATTGGAGTTTGAATAAGATCGAGATGCTGCAGTAGAAAAGTAATACGGAAATTGGTACACCAAGTGAGACCAGGATCGCTTAGATGGTAGGCCCAAACAGCAAATTGTTGAATTATTTACTTGGCGCTTAATGCAATTATAAAAGTTACAGTGGACATTTCTCCTTGAAAGGGGTTAAGAAATGTGTATATGAAGGAAATGTATATACCGTTTTAAAAAGGTAGACCTCAAAATCATAATAATAATTAGAAATTGGATTTTTTAATTAAATAAATTACTAAAATACATTTTAAATTGATAAAAAAAATTAATTAATAAACAATTAAACTCCTCTGAATGAGAAATATTAGTATCCAATTAGTTTCTATCTTTCACTGCATAACTAGGGTTTCTACTAAAAAAATATTTTAAAAATTAGCTTTTCATTGTCACTTAAATTTCTAAGGCTCTATAGCATTATTCGAAGATTTTCTGGAGCACGATTTCCCGGTGCATTCACTGTAAAACCTTAGTGTGACATTACTACAGCTTTATAGTATAACGTTATTCATAATTTATGGGCTAATATTACACAAATAACTAGTACTGCCCTCGGTTTCACAGGGTAACGTTACAGTTAATTTTTGGAGTTATTTTACACCGCGAAATAGGTGTAAGTGAACACACTTGCGTATCGCAAATATTATTACACAAATAAAGAGCTCCCATTTGTGTGGTGTGATGTTTCTCCATATATTGGTGTTACATTACACCATAAAAGTTTAGTAAGGAGATCAAATTTACAGTGGACTCCTTCACTTTCTTTGCGCAAAGCATTTCTATTTTATTCTTACCTCAACAGGGGGAGGGAGAGACGGACCAAAGGGGGATTTTAAAATAGGCCTTGTTTAGGGTTAAGTGAGGGTTGGAGATTTTCGCTGACTGCAGACGATTTCTTTTTAACTGTTTCTGTGGGGAGGTTTCCCCCCTCCTCCCTCTGGCCTCTCCTCCTTTCCTTTCGCTCTTTCATCTCTCGTATTTCAACAGACGTGATGTTTTCATTTTCGATTTCATTTTAAAGGTTTGACAGGTTTTGTTTGAAATTGCAAGTTTTTTTCCCTTCTACCGCTCGTCTCTTACAAGTGACACATAAATTTTTGTTTGCGAAAGGTTTAGGCGCCCCTCTTAGACCCACCAATACTTTTGCAGCTTTGAGAATGCGGAAAAAAGTTTTCATAAATGAAACTTTGAAAATGTTGGCTCTCCAAAACAACGTCATTTTAAAAAAAACCTCGAAAGTTTAAATGTGACGTACTCTAAAAGAAGACCGTTGTTTTCACACAAAATGTTTATACATTTGGCAGTTTAAACTTGTAACTCGTAGTTTACAGTTTTAAACCGTATATTGAGCACAGCTCCTCTGATTCTTACATATGAACTAATGAAAAGTCAAAAATTGATTTGATATTTGTAATGTGAAGAATTTCTGACCACAGTGCGTTTTATTTCCAACTATGAACTAAAAAAATAGTCTGAAAAAGTCGCCTCTTTTTTCGATATTGTAGTACAAAAGCTCATAATTTTTAATTTGGAAATCTTATCACCTTAGAATCCTCTGCATCAAATCTAGACTAATATCAGTGGTTTGTTTTGTTGTACGTTTGCCTAGGTTTTAAAATGGGCTGTGATTTGACATGACGGGCAGCAAAGGCTCATGTGTTTCTATACTGAGACTTTAACCCTCTAATGTATGATTTTTTTTTTCATCCCGAAAAAATATATTTGTATCTTTAATACTCATACATTTTGTGAAAAATGCTGAAAAAAATTAAATGCATTAGAATTTAAATAATTTCAATTCTTTAAAAAAATTCCATATGACAAAAACCAACTACAAAATTCTAATTTTGATAATAATGACTAGAAAACTACTAATTATATTTTAAAATAATTTTTTTTACTATAATAATTTTTCAAAACAATTTATTTGTATTTAGTACTAATATTATTATACTTTGAATACTGACAAAAACGTAATTTCACAACAGTAAATAACCTAACTCTTTAATTTTGAATACACTTTTACTACTGTCATCTATGAGGATTATTATTGACTAAAACTTCAAAATGGAATGTAATAGATGAAAAAACACACATTTGTCGAGAGGGAGCTCAACTTTAATAGAATAAAGTGGATTATGTTACTTGTTGCCAAACGGCAACATTGTGCCTTAACAGGGTTAAACTAAAAAAATTATGAATTTGGTTGGACTTTCCAAGGGGCATTATAATTTCTAATTTAAAATAATCTAAGTACCTACAATTTTATGGTAATGTATCACAGTAAAAATCTAACATAAAATTGAGTTTTATATTATATTAAAATATCAATGTACTTTAAATTAAATAATTGACAAACTAACAGTTGTTTAAAAAAAATTCCTTTTCTGAAAATTTTTATCCTATAGGTGGTGTAAGTGCGTAATAATCAAGTGAGACTATAGAACAAATTAAAACATCTTTATTGAAAGAATAAAAAGATAAAATGGCTCTTAAAGGATAAATTTATTGTAACAATTTTTTTTTGCATTGCAAATAGTATATATAATTCTATTTGCCTGAATTTATTAAACTTAATTGGTTGGTTGGTTGATTTACATATATATTGTCAAGCTTATGTGCTTGCTCAGAGAGCCGCTTATAAACCTTCGTCAAGTAATACAGTCACAACACACACACTCACACTCACATGCACACATATCCGTGACAGATGCTGCCATCTATCACGCGCCAACTCCACAATTTAGACATGTCCCTGAAGGGGAGAGAAATAGTCTCCAGGAACCTGTACCCGTGGGAAACTGCGCAATGATCACCCACAGGACTTTGGTACCCAACAGATTTAACGAGCATTTACGAGCATTACGAGCATAACGAGCCGCACATACTCGGTGAGTTTTGCGCGACCAGGACTCGATCGCGGGACCTTCCGATCCGTAGATCGCGACACTGACCACAGGGCGCCTCCCATCCCTATTCAACTTAACGTCTCGATCGCTAGAACTATACGAGGACAATTGCAAATATTTAGAAGCATTCTTTTTTTAATCAATAATTTTTAACTCAATATAGAGTAACAAACGGACTTTTCAACAACAAAAATAATATAAAGAAAAAATATCAACACGATTCTTCTTTAGAATCAGTGTGCTGAAATCGAGATGACAATTGCCTCCCCCCCCCCCCTTTTCCCCCAGGAAATGAATTTCAGAAAATGGACAAGGGACATGATATTTTGGGGGAATCAAGTTGTTAATACATCACTTTTGGAGCCCCTCAAATTCTACCCTCGATGGCTTAAAGAACAACCCCACTACTATTCCAAGTTTTGATTCACTCTCAGAAATAACACTTTCATTTTTGACGATTCATGAATCCTCATGCCTCATTTCGTTAATTTTGAGGATTGTTTCGTCAAACTATCAAGTCACGTGACTTGAGAAAACTTTTAATTCACTGACACTTTTTTTTCCAAATGTGTACTTTTTATTTTATGTAGATACATGTATCCACTAGTAAAAACGCTTGATACAACATAATTATTTAAAAGTTGTTGTGTGTATGATTAATTAATCCAAAATAAACTAGTGTCCTTCTACTTTTTTCACGCAGTGTAGATTTATGTTTTCAGGCTTGTGTGCTTAGTCAGAGACCCGCTTATAAACTTTCGTCAAGGAAGAGAATTTAGACAGAAAAATTCAGACATTTCCCTGAAGGGTAGGGAAATAGTCTCCAAGGCCTGTACCCGTGGGAAACTGCGCAATGACCGCCCAAAGGACTTTTGAACCCAACAGATTTAACGAGCGCGTACTCCGCATATACTCGGGACAAACACAAACATCCATGTCTTATCGGGATTCTAGCCCGAACCCAGATGCTCCAAAGGCTTGCTCCCTAACCGTTGTGTTGCTGGGTCGGCTCCAAGTTTTTTTTTCTTTGTTGTTGTATTTCAATATGCTTCCCTTGATTTTAGTTTGTGTATTTAGACAACTTAGTTTAGAGAAATTCAATTTGCATCGTTGTAAGCAATTTTACATTTTAGTTGAATTAATTTCAAAACTTTATATTATATGTTGGCTGTTTTCATAACAATAAAATAATCACTTCATGAGAAGAAAAAAATCAAGTTGAATACTACCTAATGAATGATAATATTTAAGAATTGGTTACCTAAAATTCATTACTTTTAACCAGTGTTACAACATTGATTATGAAAAGTTTAACTCTTAAAATGAATTTTTTGCAATATATACTAATAAAACAACGTAGCTTGAATTTTCATCTTCCGTTTAATTCTAAATAAAACTTATTAAAAATATGCAAAAACGTAAAGAGAGGGAGTAAAAGTACTTAAAAAAACTAGATATATAACCACTAAGTCATCCGAGCACCGTGTTTTAGCTTTCCGGCAAGAAAACTGAAGTAAAGGAAAAGCAGCTTCTACAGAAAACGACATTAAGGGGACGCATTACCCAAAATATTATTAAAACTGAAGTAAAGGAAAAGCAGCTTCTACAGAAAACGACATTAAGGGGACGCATTACCCAAAATATTATTTCTTGAAATAATAACGTAAACTTGTAAATTATATTGGTTTTGTTTAATGTTCACTAAATTTTGTATAATGCTAAATAAAAAAC
This sequence comes from Hylyphantes graminicola, assembly GCA_023701765.1. Classification (NCBI taxonomy): domain Eukaryota; kingdom Metazoa; phylum Arthropoda; class Arachnida; order Araneae; family Linyphiidae; genus Hylyphantes; species Hylyphantes graminicola. The sequence continues at coordinate 8,858,668 of CM043121.1, read as the reverse complement.
TTCTTTCAAAATTTTGAACTTTTTTTTAAACCCTACTCCTTCAATTTTAAGAATAACTTCACCAAACTTTTTTAGTTTCTTTTTAGTACTATTTGTTCAAGAACTGTGCATGTATTTTAAAATGTGAGCGATAGTTAAAAAGTAATATGCATTTACAGTGAAAATCACAAAAAAATACACAAAAAATACAAATTATTGAATTCAACATTTAAAAAAAATAACTGCACATAGAAGATTTAATTACATGCACAATTTTGTGCATAATATATGTAAGAACACAGGTAAAACATTTCAAAATTCTAACTTTTTTTAGCAGAAAAGCCTTAAGGATTAATTAAACACAAGAATTGAAAAACGTGGAACAAAGAAAAAAATTTTGAAAGCAGACGAAATAAGTTTTCAAACTTATAGGAATGACTCAAGAAAATATTTAATAACTTTTCTCTACAAAAGATATCATTATGAAACTTTCAGTAGATGTTCAGAAAGATATTGTAAATAATAAGAAGTAAAAACTGAAAAATTTATATTTTGACCAATTTTTGGGTACTGTGTCCCAGCAGACGAAATACGTATTCAAACGTATAGGAATGACTCCAGAAAATATTTAATAACTTTTTTTCTACACAACATATCATTATGAAACTTTCAGTAAATCTTTAGAAGAATATTATAAATAATAAAAAGTAAAAACTGAAAAATCGACATTTTGACCAATTTTTGGGTAATTATTCCTTAAAGATGGTGCCTTAAAGATGGTGCGAGAGAGAGAAAAAAAAGAACGTGTGTTGGTGGCTCACTTTTACCTTGGAAACAATAACTATTTTGGAGGGAGGGACATTTTTTTCGAAGAAAAACAAAACAAAAACGTATGAAAAATCTAATTTATTTGATAAAAGGAATATTTATGTAAAACCATCTAGAAGTTAAGAAATTTATTCCAATAGGTTATCCAGTTGCCGGTATTTAAATTTTTACAATCAGTTTTTAGGAAATAAATAACAAATTAAACTATGTAGATACTTCTGATTTGGGGTCTTTAAGGTAGGCGAATACCCAAAATTCTAAAATTTTTACTATTACTTTAATCTTTTCCAAATTTGACATAGTGATTTCAAATATAATGAGAAATGCTATTTAGGATTTTTTTTTATTTAAATATAATTTATTTATTGTAAACGGTGTTTTTTTACTAAAAAAAGAGGTTTACGCTAACAAGTCTACCACATTGAATTTTCCTCCTATAAACATTAATTATGTGTTAAATTATCCTTTTTGAACTGATACATGCAATGACCCTCTAGAGTTACAAGCAAATTACAAGAAAAGAAGTTATTAAGAAAAATGTCATGAACTTAACTAAAAAAAAAATTTCGATTAACTTACACTTGAACATTTAAAAAATATACAATATTTGCACCAGATGTTAGAGGCTTATGGCACAGACATATATTGAAATAGCATCTGTAAAAAATTTCAGGTAAGTTAATGTAAAACTTTTTATACTAGAAATGTTGGTGTAAAACCCCTTTTTTTAGTTAAAAAACACCGTTTAAAATAAATCAATTATATTTAAATAAAAAAGTTGCCTAAAAAGCATTGCTTATTATATTAGAAATCACTATGCCAAATTTGAAAAGATTAAAGTAATAGTAAAGATTTTAGAATTTTGGGTATTCGCCTACCTTAACAGGGATTTATAGCCTTTCACAGTGGGATTGGGACTTCGGTCCCACTGATGCCTCGTAAAGGGATTAGAGGAGATTCCTTTACGTTGTCTTTTTCAGTTTATTATTTGGACTCGGTGGCAACAACTATTTTTTTTATTTACTTTTAGTGCGTCTTCTTTTATTTCTAAGTGCTTTTAAAGACCGGGATTTTTTTTAGATTAAAGAGTAAATCTCGCAACTCAGGAGATATCTTTAACACATTGGGACGATGTTTATTTTTTTCTAATCGGTTCTGTCGAAGGAATAAATTGTGTTTGGTCCAAATGATAACAGAAATTAATGTGATTTGCAATACGCTCTCGAATATACTTTACCAATAACTCTAAACCTAGAGTAATGCATTAGAAAAATTCCATTAATTTGTGCAACAAAAAATATGAAAGCATTCATGGAATTTCAGTTTTATATTATATTGAAATATCAATGTACTAAACACATAAATATTTCAATATTATATTAAACTAAATTCTATGAATGATTTTGATATGGATGTATTGCACTGGATTTTTTTATTTAATTCAAGGAAATTAAAGGACAAACTAGATTCCATTAAAAAAATCAGATGATGACATTTTTATCATATTAGTTTAAAAGTGTATAATTAATGAAATAATGACTGTACAATAAAAATAAATGTCGATATTGAAATAATAAAAATATGCAATGGTTCTTGAAGGATAAATTTGAATTAACAGAATTTATGATTTTATATCCCCTAGATGTATCTATAAATATATCACATTGATTTATTAAATAAATTTTATATCTTGAAAAAAAAGTGTTCGTTAAATATTAAGGGAATAGTTATTAAAAATAATTTGATTGTAGAATAATATTTCACTTTTATATCCAGCATACTTCTATAAATATGGATAGGACTATGCTCACGAGCATTTCTATAAATCTACAGAATGTATCCCACAACCTAAAATAGAGCTTTCAGCTTGAAATAGCCCTAAAAAAACGTTCGAAGTGGAGGAAATAGTTCGGATTCCATCTCTCCGTTTCCGCAATTTGTGAGGAAAAGTGGGCCCTCACTCTCACGCGACATCGCGAAAAAAGAGAGAGCCTGGCCACTTGTAGTACACTGGACCACAAAATGGATGGTTGAAAAATGTATCAATATAAATATCGCAACAATAAGTGTAACTTTAAGTGAATGGATTTTTCAAAGTATTATTTAGAAAAGCATTCAAATTATAATGGGAAAAGAATACTTGAGGGTTTTTTTTAGGAAATAGTGGTGGTATTTAAACGATCGCTACTAAGGGGTCCCATGATTACTAAAATAGTTTCATATAGTATACAAGGTTTTTATTGAATAAGTATAACGTATACAAAAATATAACGCTGGGCATTATAGTACATCAAAACTAGCAATATTAAGGGATCCCATCATTAGGAAAATAGTTTTATATTGTACATACAAGGTTTTTTTTTACTGAATAATAATAACGTATAAAAATATAATGTAGGGCACACTCTTAAAACGAACGAGCGATTTTAACTCAGTCTGAGTTAATTTTCACACCTCCAGTCTTGAAAATGCACTTCCCCGAAAGGAGTGGGTCCTTTGTGTTTCAGACCTCCGAAGGATCAGTCCAAACGAGTGATTTTAACTCAGTCTGAGTTATTATTCACTCCTTTCCAGTGTCGAAAATGCACTTCTCCTACTGGAGTGGATTTCACTCTTTTGTTTCAAGAGTGCATATGGTTTCAAATGCAAATTTAATTCGAATATATTAGGATTTGGTGCGAAATTTAATCAAAATATACCAGTGAACAACAATATTTGAACTGTACTTTTTAATCGTAAACTTAAGTTTACTTAAGTGAATAGAAATGGCGTTTCAAAGTTGCACTAAGTGCATTTAAATTTCGTGTATAATTTAAGTTATATGCATGAATTTTTTTATGAGAGAAGTAATGGTGTTAAAAAATTAAATTGACAATATTTCCAATGCAGTTTAAAATAGTATATTTAATTATTTTAGTTAAGAGAAATTTAATTTAAAATTAACCCTAACAATTAAAAAAAACTATTTGCATTACACTTAAGAAAGATTGCTGTAAGGTGTATTTATTCATATACGACCATAAATGTAAAATATGAGTTTTTAAAATAAATTCATCCAACATAGTAAATCAAACAAAAATCATTGTAAAAATATTTTTTCACACAATTATCTTTATTTTGTACCACAATTAAAAAAAATAAACACGCTTCGCATTACCCTTAAGAAAGAGTGCCGTAAGATGTATTTACACATATGGGCGGTTCTACTATAATTTTTAATTTCAGGTATAAAAAACTTGCTAAATTTATTTTTCAAAATCTCTTTAAATGTCTGTAAAAAAGTTTATAAGGGTTCTAGAATAACGAAAAAAAAGTACATCCAAGCACATTTGTAAAAACACAAAAATTAATAATAAGGGATGGCAGTTTTTTTTTTTTTTAAACCTATGTAAAAGAAACTGGTCTAAGCCGGGGACTTACGAAAATAATTATTTTTCAATAACACCGAAATCACAAAAAAATGTTTAGTCTTAAAACTGGTTTCGGTTTTCCATCCCTAGATCATTACGATGGTAAGGAACGGAAGGTAAGGAAATTCACTCTGTTTTCCGGTGTTTTTTGTGTTGAAACTAACTTCAGTTTAATAAAAATTGTTTTATTTTTACTTCTTGTACTCCACCTTAATTTATTTATAGAAAAAAATTATTATCAAGCAAAAATTAACCTTTACCCTGGGTGACTGTAGGGAAAGCAATAAAGCCTCGCAGCTCAATTACTGAGGTTTTTTTTAAACTTTTGGGCTAATAGATAAAATATTTTTTAAAAAATGCGGCTACTAACTAAAATGTGAGTTTTCTGCAGTACAGTTTTCACGATTGAAAAGAATAACTGTAGCTCCTTCCAGTGACTCTATTCACCACTTTAGCAACGAGATCAGTGAACATACCAAAACCCAGGTACAATGTTAGGAGAAGAGAAATACACATTAAAAATATTAAAAGCCCAAATTTTATGGAAAGAATTTGCAAGGATATAGTATTAGTTCAATTTAAAAATTAAAATGAATGTAATTTTTTTCTCGAAAATGTGTTAGTTTGAGCCCTAAATTAAAAATTTGACATTCGGGACACACGAAGGTAAGGAATTTTCTGCATTGTTCTGTGTTCTAAATTTTGTTTGGAGCTTCCTTGCGTTAAAATTCCGCTTTGCAATTATATAACAATCAGTCTTTTAGTATGATAAGAAAAAATGGAAACGAAATATTAATTTTTTTAAAACTTGTGACCAAGGGACATAAAATTAAAAGTTATGGTAGAATTGCCCATATACTATCCTAAATGTAAAATAATAACTTTAACCAAAAGAGTAAACGAAACAAGACACACACTAAAAAATATTTCTTATGAGCAGGGCAAGCACAATTATCTTTATTTTGAATATCATTTTTTTCTAAAAAAGCGACAAAAATATTTGCATCATACTTAAGCAATAGATCCTCAAAATGTTTATAAACATAACGATCTTAAATGTAAAATTTGAGTTAATAAAAAACTTCTTCAAACAGCGTAAACCCAAGGAAACACATACAAACAACTATTTTTTATGAGCACAACAAACACATTCTCTTTATTTTGAATCACATTAAAAAAAAAACTTTTGCATTACATTTAAGAAAGAGTATCGTAAAATGCATTGTAACATATACTCCCTAAATGTAAAATATGAGTTATTAAAATAACTTCATCCAAAAGAGTAAATCCGACAGAAACACATACAAAAATAAATTTTTAGGAGCACAGCAAACACAATTCCCTTTATTTTGAACCAATTTTTTTAAAGCAACAAAAACGATTTGCATTGCACTTAAGAGGGCCGGTAATGCGAATCCTCGCTTCATTTGCGCCCACCCCCGCTCATCGAAAAGGAATAAAGTTGATTGTTTACTCTCTGATTGGCTACCTGTGGGAGCGGGCCGCGGCGTTAATTGGCGCGCAAGACATTAGGGACCCACCCCCGATAGTGTCACTTCAGCACGCGGCGCACTTTGGTGTCATTAAACGCGACCGGTATGCAGAAAGGGATGAGGACATTTCGAAGAGTTGTAGCTCCGATGTTGAAAATGTTCTAACTTACACATTTCAGGGTTAACAGTTAATTCTTTACCTTATATTTTCAAAGTTTACAAAAAAAATTCCGCTCCTATTGTTTTGGAATTAAAAAAATTATCTATCTTATAATTTTAGAGTTAAGAAATTTTAAGCTCTTGCGACCTGTCGTCCCCATTTGGGGAAATTTTTTAAAACCTCCCCACAAACAATTAACACGTTAATAAGTTCCGAAATTGACCCGTTCCGATTGAAGAAGATCCAAATATCAAGTTTTCAGCCCAGTCTACTTGGGTTTGAACTGTTCGCATTGTTAACCTCACAACAGAACCTCAAACGCGTTAGGTTTAGAAAATCGATGCTCCCCCTGTTTCCTAGAAAAACAAGCGAAGGGATGGGTCCGAAAAGAAGTCTGTTTTTAGGCTCGCATAGTAAATTGACCTACTATAGACCTGGTCCAAACTTAACCTCATTTCACAGGTAACCTAAAGCCAAAAATCTTATTTACTTTTCGCCACTCATTATCGACTAATACTAATACGTATAAAAGAGACTCCTACAAGTCATACCTTTGACGAAACGGAAAAATGTTCCTTCCACCGTAAGAGACAATTTAGTCCCCTCTTGACTAATAACAATTCCCCGCGCACTCTAACCAATAATGGCCTTGAGAAAGCGTGTTGGTCCTTACAGCTAAATCTACATTATAGTCCAAACAATACAATAACAAATATACCCCGTAAATAGTCGGTACCTTTCTGCTTAAACCCATCCCCCATCCCAATGATCACCCATTTGGCGTGTAACAAAACTCCCGTCGCCATATCCCCCTCGCCAAGGCGACCTTTTCTCCATTGACTTTTAATTAGGACTAATGAACGTGGGCCGCATCAGCGATTTCTGGGACGGTAAACACGGAGTTTTTCAAAAGCTGCGATAACTCTTCCCACTTTTGATGTAGGTTTAATGATTACTCCTAAGATAATTAATTAGGGATTCTTCTTATTTTATATTTGAGGTATGATATTTCGGGATCATATTAATGCGAGCGATTTTTAACGGTGATAGGGTTAAAAGCTGGTAATTAATGAGTAGGAGAGATACGTTCATATGACTTGGATTCTTTTAGTGAAGTGTTTATTTTGGTAAATTGTAATTAGTGTTAGGTTTCGCTATTTGGAACAACGCTTATGAATTTAATATCAAAATAATACATACTAATTAAATGAAAATTAAAGTAAAATGTATTGAATTTATGAAACAATATTATAGAAAAAAATACTTAATATTATTCAATTTTTTTATATAAAGTGGGGGAATTTGATATTTATGTAAGTAGTTTTTATTCTCAAAAAGCATTTTATTACTTTAAATTGCTGTTTTACGGAGCAGACGACATATCTATTTAAATAAGATTTTTTTGTAAAAAAAAAAGGCCTCTTGAATTTCCTGACCAAGGGAAGTTGAGTTGGGTGCCTATTCAGGTCACTTGACTGTGGTTCTAAATTAAGACCCCCGTCACCAATAGCCCTTGTTTAGCTCTATAGTATGACGAAAATTCAAACTAAACTTAAACCTGACCAAAGGCTCGGGAATGCTAATCATATATCCCGATCAGGACCTCAGATTTACGTAGAATATCAAGTGTTTAGTTCCCAAGCATGTGGCACGTGGTCATCCTTGGCATAATTATAACCAAATGCCAGCAATAAATTGCCACTTCTTATTCTCAAATTATTTATTTGGTGTGATTAATCTTGAGGACGTTTTCGGAAGCTGCTTTAGTATAAGATTAGCAATCCATTCTATTTATGCTGATGGTAAAAAAATAATAAAGCTGTAACATTTTGGTTCAAACATAAAGATTTTTTTTAAATAAAATACTGAAAAACGTAAAATCAAGTTAAGTACTTCAAAAGTACAGGTAATCAATACATGAACACCATACGAACAAATCACTACATTAATCATTTTAAACTGATTAATAGCGCCCACGTATTAACAACTGAAAAGCTTAGTAGGAGAACGTGCTAAGTGACAAAAAGGTGAAAACGAGAAAATGAGCTTTAAAGTTTTTTCGTTTGCACTCAGATCTGTTGACAAGGGTACTTGCAAACCGGAAAAATTATACTAAACATAAAGTTTACAAAAAAGAAGAAACTTTTTATGGTTAAAGAAGTTAGTAATATGTTCATTGACACAAAAAACTAAATATTTCCAAAAATGTCACTTAGCACGTTCTTTCACTAATCTCTTCAACTTTTTTTACACAGGCAATTATTCCACAAAACCTCAATTCCAAAAATTCCCCTAACAGCAAAAAAGCCACCCTTAATTGCTCAATTAACGACAACAGAGTATCTCCTTTTCAAACGGCTATAATTTTTCTACTTCAGGAGGGGAGTTGGCCATATACCCCCTGAACCCCAGGGGTGCTATTTGACTCTTTATCTAGTATAGCTTCAGCACTTGCCTATTTATGGATCGCTCCATAAATTAATGCAATTAGAGATCTTTTGCAATCTGTGCAAAAAATTACCCGGTGAAAAATTAGCATTGGGGTATTGAGAAAAAATATGGCGTTAAAGTGTGTATTTTCTACATTGGCAAACTCATAAAGTGTTATCTATTAGCTGTATATCATTTTGTAATATTATATGTTTGATTTAGGTTCGTAAAAAATATTCTTTCTGACGTTTAGAAAAGAGGATTTATGTTTAAAATTAGATACAGTGGGGCCAATTAAAATTTAACTGAAGTTAAACTCAAAGAGTTTTTTTTTTTTAATTATGCATCAACGGTTTCTGTATGAATTTTGATTCTAAAATCTTCAATTTATCTATGAAAACATCCGAAAAAGGCTTGTATTGATTCTAAAAAGTTTGAAAGTGATAATACAAAGGTAGTTTTATAATTTTACTTTATTGTATTGTATCTCATTCAAAATTATTTACCACTATCATATATTTTTTGTACACTTGTTACGCAGAATTAATTAATAATACAGTTGTGTAAGAACTAAAGTTTAAAAATAAAATGGTTACCAACATTTCAGGCGATATTATTCGATCGCTCATAATAAAGTATAATAATAATAACATCTATAAAAATAAAATTGCCACTAATATTTAAGGCGATATTATTCGATCGCTAATTAAAATGTTAAGAAAGCAATATTAAAACTATTGGAATAAATTTCTTAACTTCAAGATGTTCAATGTTCTTTTTATTAAAAAAATTTAACAGATTTTTCATACGGTTTTTTTTCCTCACACACACACACAAAATTGCCCCTCCCTACAAAACCGTTATTATTACAAAGGTACAGCTGCGGAAATAAAAAAAAGTACCACTAGTGATTATTTCTGCCGTTTGTCACCCTATAGAATCGGACCTTTTTGAAATTGTAAACAATTAACATTCTTAGTTAATTGCATGACACAAATTTTGCATAAGGGGCCATCTTCATATTAAAAATGTTACTAACTTTAAAATTCCTAATAGTAACACCCCTTTTTGAGTCCATATTTCAAATCTATGACCTATGTTAATACGAAATGCCAAATTTTGTTAGTTTTTAAGCATTATTAGGGGAGTTAGAGACGTGCAAAGTTTAGGTCCCATAATGTTAAATGAGTTGCACATAAAAAACTATCCCAATCTATAAATAATTAAGATAATGAAACGAATTTTTACTGAAAAGAAATTATAATAACCCAAACAAAATGCATTCAATATTGGGGTATTTAAAACAATTTTTATATTTTTTAATAAATATTATATTAATTTTTAAAAAAAATATGAATAGAAACCCCTTAATATTTTTACAGAAATAAATTCAAGAAAGGAAGTTTAGGCGAAAACCCAATTTTTAAAATTTTTTATTCATAATTTGCTGAGTAAATCCCAAAATATTTTTTATTTACCCTTTAGGGGACTGTGTATAAGATTACATGTGTAATTGATAAATAAAGACGGCCTTGCAAGCATGCTTGCTTGTCATTTAGAGATTTTCCCCAAAAGATCCACAAGGGATTCGATTGAATAACTCATCTAATATTCATTCAAATGTAACAAAAACTTAGATTTAAGGGTTTTCGAGAGTGCTTAACATTTCTAAGCTATTAAAATTGGGTGTTGCTATTGGAAATTTCAAAGTTTGTAACATTTTTAATATGAAGACGGCACCTTATGCAAATTTTGTGTCATGCAATTAACTCAGAACGTTAATTGTTCACAATCTCAAAAAGGTCCGATTCTATAGGGTGACTAATGGCTGAAATAATCACTAGTGGTACTTTTTTTATTTCCGCAGCTGTACCAGTGTGCCTCTAAAGTACGTTTTTTCTACCGCACCATCTTAAATTTTGCCTTCTGTAGAAGTTGTTTTTCCTTTACTTCAGTTTTCTCGCTGGAAAGCTAAAACATGGGGCAAGGATAGCCTAGTGCTTTGGATTGCAGACGCTAGCAGTTTCCGCGCTGTAACAGGTGAGGGTTCGATTTCCGCATTTGCCCTGGATTTGCTTCCTTTCTCTGCGTCAGTAAAAATTCATTCTATGTCTGTCTTACTTGACGAAGGCTTATAAGCGTTCTTCGATCAAGCACACAAGCCGGAATATATATGTACCTACCCTACCCTAGCTAAAACATGACGGCATTAACTTTATAAGTTGGTATGTAGTTATGAGAGAGGAAAATGAAGAAAAAAATATTTTTCTACCTATTTTTTGTAATTGTTTTGTGTTCTACCAATCAGTAAGTCACACCAACCATTATTTGATTTTACTTTAGGAAGCAATAGATTATTTACAGTTATAGTCTTTAAAATATTATTGCGCTGTAATATTATTGTTTATGTTATTGTAAATATCATTGTGGTGGGAGTATTTGAAAAGAGCTTTCTCGACAAGTGCTGGATGCTCAACAAACACGAGTACTTGGCCTAAAATATATATTTTTTTAATTTTCTAAAGCTGTTATTACTCGAGTGGACGAAAAAGTTATGACGTAAAAACTGGCAATCTTGGTTTTAATGTCAAATATATTCTCCCACTAATAGAACTTATTGATTAGCATGGTAAGGCGCAGTTGCACACTTGTTTAATTATATGTATAGGTATGAACCCGATTATATGTCGAACAATACAGTAGTTAGTTTCTCCAGGGCTCGAAAAATCTCAGAAATGTTACTCGTCCCCCATAACGGCTTGTCCAACAATGTACCCGTCCTCCTTAGAAACTAACCCGTCGAACTTTATTAATATACAGTGGTGGCCAAAAGTGTGGACACTTTTTGAAAGTGTCATATTTTTCAACTTTGTGTGATTACAGAGTATATTAATTGTATATCAAATTAAAAGTAATTTAATCTTTATGAGGACCACTATGTGCAGCTATCTGAAGCCGTCTATGAGACCTTTGGTTCCATATAATCTATATCCATGGACACAACATCATCATCAAAGTAATTTCATGTAGAAATAAAAATAAATACAGTATTACAATATTTGTATTACAAATAAGTTATGCAACTAATAGTATGATCTGCTTTAGTTTTGCAAGTCACTGAACCACCTACTAGTATTGCAATTTCGGCATAAGAGAATCCATTGGTTGTGCTTGTTTGTTCAACTAAAGTGAGCATAACTTTATTTGTAATACAGATACTTTAATTCTGTTTTTTAATGAAATTCTACATTAAATTACCTTCAACTTAGTATTTAAATGTTTGTATTTAAGCGAAATTTAATCGATGCAAGAGCACAGCTAACAGTTGAAACACATGAAACTTTCAAATAGTGTCCACACTTTTGGCCACCACTGTATATAAACAGCTTCTCAATAAATAAAAATATATTTTTGTCTTATTATAAAAGTTTATATAAAATGCACACTGTATTAGTAGTTACTAGGATTACATTACACATTAATAAAAGAAATTGAAAGAATTCAGTTACTATGACAACAACCTCGTATTTATTTTAAATGAATATTTAAATTAAAATGACAAAATTTAAAATAGCTTCGAATGTTTATTAATCCGAGGTTACTACGTTTTTTAAATGAATCAAATATATGGCGTTTGCCAGTTGCACAACAAGGCAGTGATTTATAGAGGTTTTTGCAAAGAAATATTAAATGGGTTTTCCAGTTAGGTAGATGTTCATAATTGCGTTTAATGCTACTGGGCTACTGGTTTAAGACCATTGTTTATTGTATTTTATACGTAATTGTTAATTCTTTCGTTGTTACAAGTCCAAGGGCACATGCACTGAGCAACTTTTTTTGGTTTCCGATTACGTGAGCATGAGCATTTGATCTGATAAAGGAATCAACAGGATTTCTAGATTAAAAGGTCATTTTAGAAGTGAGATCTAGACTCTTGCAAGATAACAAAAATTTAAAATGTATCACAGACATAAACGGCGAAATGGCCGTCCACGAGGACGAGGGATCGAGTGATTAGTTGTCCTCTGAAAATTTTCGGCCGCCGAGGACGGGCGGTTTTTCTAGCCCTGAGTTTCTCCTTAACTTCGGTTGCTACTAAATTTTTAAGACTGTAAAACATATTTCAATTAATTTGTTCTACAGCAAAAAAAACATCATTAAAGACTTATTTATTTCTGAATTTAAAAAAATCCTAAATTACACTCATTCAAATGTCTCATTAAATAAATAAATGTAAAAAGAGTGAAATGAGTTGATAAAAACGAAATGCTTCATTTTAAAAAACCGTGCTATGAACTACAAAATCTAATTAAGTAGCCAACAAGTGGTAATGAGTGCATTTGCTCGGCTTAATTTACCAAATGTAAAACTCAGTGAACCGGAAATTTAATCGAAATGACATTTATGTTTTTTTATAGCCTAGTTACAAATTTTGGAAGGTGAAAAATTTAATATTGAATATAATTAAATTCCTTTTACCAGGATAGGTTTAGAGTTAAACTACATGTAATAAATTTTAATCTTACTGTTTCAGCGGTTCTTTTGGTGTATTTAAGTAATATAAGTCTTTTAAACTTTATTTAAAAAAAAAACTTTTAATATTTAATACTTGCACATAACATATACATTAGTTGGTTGGTAGACATATATTTTTAGGCTTGTGTGCTTACTCAGAGACCCGCTTATAAACCCTCGTCATGTAAGACAGACTCAACACACATACGTGACAGATGCTGCCATCTATCGCCACTTCCGCAATTTAGATATGCCCCTGAAGGGGAGGTAAATAGTCTCCAGGGAATTGTACCCGTGGAAAACTGCACAATGAGCGCCCACAGGACTTTCGGGTCCACAGACTTAACGAGCACGTACTCCGCATATACTCGGTGGGTCTTCAGTGGTAGTGGCTTCCGAGACTCCCCCTTCCGATCCCGAGACCGATATCTTAACCACTAGGCTCCCCACAGCCATTATATGCTTACATTGCCAAATAAGAGATAAAATTTTAAATGTACATTTTCCAAACATATATTTTACAATTTGGTTTGGTTACATTAAAGTTTCATAAAGGAATATTAGTGACGTGACGTTATTAGAGCCACGTTATTTTGAACTTTTGTGGGGAAGAGGCCAACACCTGAACTGAGACCTAGCTCAACCTCACAAAAAAAATTATTAACTAAACTTAACGGGGTTGTTTTACGGAGGATCTGGCAATGGCTTCGCTGTCTTGTTTTCATTTTTCTCGAATTATTTGTGTTTTGGTTGGTAGGTTGGTTGGGAGATATATATCCTGTGAACACGAACCTGAACATATATTTACCAACCAACTAATTAACCGAAACAAAAGTAATTCGAGAAAAATAAAAACAAGACCACGAAGCTGTTGCCAGATCCTCCGTGAAACAACTTCAATGTCTTTAAAATTTCAATTGTATCAAATTTGAAATAAGACATTGGAGAATCAATATCAGCTATCAATTACAAATCAAGTTTTCTAGAAATAAAACCCACTAGACGTCCCAGTCAGACAATTCCCATTCCTAGAAATTAAAATTCCACTTGTCCTTAATGACTCCGAAAACGCGCCAAGAATTGCTGCTCATTGTTCGCCAAGCAACATAACAATAGTCCTCATTAATTCCTGGAGCCCGCCCAATAGATTCGAGAGAGAGAGAGAGAGAGGAGCTATTATAGACTATCACATTGCTTAACAATCTCATAAATTCTCTCCTTGAAGAGAGATTTCTAGTCGTTAGAGTAGTTAAATGCATTTAGGTTGGGTTGTTTGAGTTAACGGCTTTGGGTGTTAGATTGCTCCTTTGTCATGGTTAAGAGTGTGAACTCCATCCTTAACCAGCAGGTGTAAAACAGTTGTTGATAGTAAAGCCAAAGGCTTTAAATGAAAGAAGACTAAATCGTTGGGAAACCAAAATTAATACAGACAATCTGCAATACCAAGCAATCAAAATTTGTCTGCGGTTTTTTACAAGGTCTTTTTTGTTAAACAATTTCCACTAAGTTGACGTGGTACCCCAAAAATTAAATCCAGTATTTTTGAGGCTAGCTTCCAAATTACACTTTATAAAAAACACTAACATTCAATTAACATATACGAAAAAATAATACACATTGAGACACAATTTTTTTTTTTTTAATTTTGTCGTTTTTTCAAAACGCTACTCCTCCTACAATTTAAAAAAAATTATGGATGTTTTTTCAAAATGTTACCACAACATCTAGAAATGAAAGTTAGTATGGATATTGAGCTAACAGTTAAACAAGAACAGTTATATAGCTTTATGTAAAAAAAATGCGCCAAAAATAAGATTTTTTTGTAAATTTTCAACTTTATTATTTAAAATATATATCATTCCTTGACCTTATCCCATTCCAACTTTTGTTCAAAGTAAATTCCTTAATAAAGGGGAAACAATTTGAAGCTCTACATTAATTCACTTAAAAGCCCTTAGGTTTTTAACCATTCAAAATTTGAAAAATTCAAAAAAAAAAATTCAAAAGCATCATAAAATTTCAAAAGCCATTTTCCCAATCACTAAATCATTTTCAATAAACCTCTACCATCATAAAGGATTCCTTCTTTTTTTCAGTATCCTTATCTCACAGCAATCGCGCATGTTTAATTTTTTCTGGGCAGCCCAAAAGTTTGGGTACCGCGTCCCCTTTATAGTTTTGTGAAACATTCATGGAGACTGCACCTCTACTTGGATTCAGGTCCCTCTCAAGTTGCGTCGAATGCCTGATCAAGTATCGATTAATATTTTAAGGTATCCGACTACGTTTAAATCGTATTTTTCGGCAAAAAACAGAATTTTATAATCTTAAAATAAAGCACCACTCTTTAAGATTCTAAAACTCTCTTTATTTTGTTTGTGCGGTAAATATATTATAACTCCATTGGTACTCCATTAATACTCCATTATACGAAAACGGCATTCAAATCCCTTAGAAGACCACTAGTAGAAAATTGCGATCTACAAGAAAAATTAACAATATGAAACTTGAAGATGAATAATGTCTTATGTACTAAAAAGAAGGCTTTCCTGCTATTTGAATGTAACCTCAAACTTTAAATTGATTTTCTGAAAAATGAAAATTTTGAACATTTTCTTCTTGACAAACCATATTTCTCAAAAAGTACTTAACTGAATGTTTTCAAATTTTGTGTGCATATTTGTTACACTATTATCTAGGGAATAGACTACAGACTAGTAATTTGAAGCAATATTATAAAAATTATAACACTTACTATCATAAATGGTAGAAAAAAAGTACATAAAAATCTTTAACTTAGCTTCGACAACTCATTACTTTTTATTGGTACAATAAATATCTAAGATTGTAGTCTATTCCCTAGGTATCTAACTAAGATTTATTAATTTATTATTATTTATAAAAAATCTTAAATATTTTTTTAGTTATAAAGTCTATCGTAAAGGCAAAAAACATCACAATTTGCTTACAAAATCTTAACTTACACAGAATATATTTATTTAAAACAAAAATTGTGACTTGTTATTAGTTGTGTTGGTGAACAAAAAAATACATAAAATATAAGTATTAAAATTTAATTAAAAAAATAAGCGTCAAACGTAGTCGGATACCTTAAACGTTCCTAAATTGCAAGGTTTGTCACCAACAATCCACTGTGCAGCTGATATTGAGACAGCGCGTTTACATGAGCCATTGAATCCGTGAATAAAGAGCAAGAAATTTTCCTCCCAGACAGAACCGGAATTGCAGAATTCATGTGGCGGTTTCGCGAACCCTCCAATGAAGGAGAGTTTGACGTTTAATACCATGGATTCGGCCAAAGAAGGCCACATTGGGTTAGAAATCCTGCTTGAAAACTCTTTCCTCCAATGGAGGGTTTGGCATTCCATGAATTCTATGGCTCATGTAAACGCGCCTACTAGGCACTTTTACATGAGCCATCGAATCCATGGAATGAAAAGCAAACTTCAAATTTTTTTCCTTTTTGGGGATTTTCATCTAGGCAGAACCCAAATTGCAGGGTTCATTGGGGATTCATAAGCCCTCCAAAGAAGGAAGGTTTCACGTCTCATTCCATGGATTCGACCACAGACGGCCACATTAGGTAAGAAATCCTGCTCGACCTTTCTCCCTAGTGGAGGGATCGACATTCCATGGATTCGGTCTCGATGGCTCATGTAAACGTGCATTTTAAGTCAGCCAAACCAACCCTACCTCACCGCATCGACACATTTCCGTCTGTCCGATCCAAAAGACTCATCTCATTACAACCCCCCTTACCGAGGGCCGCCCTTTCTACCTGAAAAGTGCATCGTCTGCAGAAAAGGGCTGCCCTGAGGGCACAAGGGGGTCAGTCGCCCCAAATATAGCCCCAGAAACAAGGGGGAGGTAATGGGGCGGCGATTATAGGTAGTATAATGGCCGAGTGGAAGCTTAATTGTCTCAGTGATAAGGGTTGGAAATTAGAGGAATCGAATCGGTGGTGATGATAAGGATGTTTAGACTTGAATAAAGTTGTTAGATTTATAACAGAAAAAAGGTTGTTTTCGTTCAAGTTAAATTTGTAACAGTTATAAACTCATCCTAATTTGTAGCTATTTTTGTTTGATGAATTATATTACATGCTATTAAATAATGGTATTTACGAGATTAATATCCTGTGGAAGGATTTGCTATTCTAATATATTGGCAGCATACATGACCATTTTCAGTGTAGACACAATAAACTTTCTGAAAAGAAAACTATTTAAATAAAGATAAGTTTAATAATAAACTTACAATTGCATAAGTTTTGACACACCGTTAAATTAATCGTTATTTAAAATTTTGAATTTGTAGTATTTTACGCAGAAATTCATTTTAAATATACATAAACATTCAGCTTAAAAGAAAACTTAACTTAACCACAACTTAATTAATATTCCTGTTTTTCTGTTGGGGTTGAAGGGAAGAAAGGTTCTGCCTATTTATTGTTCGCAATTTCCTCAAATTTGCAATCCTTGTTATTAAGATCTGTCAAATTGTAAAATATTGAATAAAAATACGACAGACAAAACATTTCAAATTTTCTAACTTCTACACCCACACGATCAAATATCCATGTCTTATATATATTAAAAAAATCCTCGAACGTCACACCCAATACAATAGACTAAGAGAGTTCCTCACTTCTCCTCCAGACATTGAAGAGAAATCCTCGGAGGAGTGCGACGAATTTAGAAGGCAATTTAGCATCCGAATATAAGGAATACTTTGTCCCGTTCATCTCTCTAGCAATTACCGTGGCATCCGTCTTCCAAGATGCGTTTCAAGTCGTTTGTGGATGCATTATACGAGAAGAGCTTTTTTAAGAACTTTTTTCTAAAAAAATTAATACAAATTTAAAAATTTTGATTTTAAATTTTTTAAAAATAATTTCTAATTAAAATTGAGCTGAGAATTTAGTTATAAGTCTTTGTTTGTACATATTTGAACAATATAAAGTGATTTTCTTGGTCATTTTTTCAATTTTGACCTCACAATTTGCCGCGCAAGCCTAATCACAATGTGTTCAAATAGCTTCATGTTTAATACATTTATTTTAGTTTTGGTTGAAGTTTCATAAATTTTAAAACTTGTTTTATAATAAATAAATCTTCTAGAATTACATATAAAAAATTTATACTTATACATTGAGTAGTTCAAAAATGACATGAAAGATCAAACTATGTTTTGTAGTACCTTCTTTGCACATTTTTAAGACTCCTATGACCCCTTAAAAGGGTGATGTTACGACAGTAACATCCAGGTGCGTTATGGAGTAATGTTTCAACGATGGTTCAGAAATATTTAGTCTAATTCCATTTCGTACGCTGCGTACAATGTCGCCCTTAACGGTTGCGTTGGGTGACTATTCATGTGTCGGCTATTTAATTGACAGTGGTTCTAAAATACGACGACCCGTCACCAATAGCCCTCGTGTAGCTTTAGCGCGACTATAATTCAGACCTAACCTAACCTAATTCCGTGTCGCCGCTATTGGAGCCCTGTCGGTTAAGGCGCTGGCCTTGCATTTGGAAGGTTCAAGATTCAGGTCCGGGCATCGACAGAATAACTGCTGCCCTATAAACGGGCTATGCAGACTAAAATTTCTCACAAATAATACCAGGGAATCGAGGCCACATGGGAAGATAAGCAAAATTCATAACACTGATCGAAGGAAATGCAGGAATAAAAGCTGGAGAGAGCTAGCCAATTCCCACCAAATTCAATGGCTATGTTTCATGTCTTTTGAGTGGTGTTTCAAAGGGGGACCGTAACATCAGGTGCTTTACAGCGTAATGTTTCAATGATGGTTTCAGAAATATTTAGTCTCATTCCGTGTCGGGCCTGCTGGAGCCCAGTCGGTTAAGGCGTTTGCCTTGCATGCGGAAGGTCCCAGGTTCAGGTACGGGCATCGACAAAATAACTGCTGACCTATATACGGCCCATCAGACTACAATGTTCTAATAATACCCTGTGTAGAGAGAGCGGTGACGCTGCGGAGGTGGCGATAGATGGCAGCATCTGTCACTTATGTGTGTGTTTTGTCTGTCTTACTTGACGAAGGTTTATAAGCGGGTCTCTGACCAAGCACACAAACCTGAATATATATATGTCAACAAACCAATCATTAAATGAATCGAAGCTACGTGGGAAGATAAGCAAAATTCCTAGCACTGATCGAAGGAAATTCAGGATTAAAAGCTGGAAAGAGCAAGCCAATTCCCACCAAATCAATGATCTTGTTTCATGTCTTGAGTGGCAACAGAAATGTTAATGAAAATAAATATTCTTTCTGGAATACCAAATAAAAAATTAACGTAACAATCAAGTCAGTAAGAATGCAAAACCATTGGTTTCAAGTTTGAAATACAGAAATATTATCATGTATGTAAAGGTAAAATAAACTTTTTTAATGGTTATTATGTTTAACCATTTCAATCCCAGATGCCATTTGGCATCATCATGTTTCTGATCATAATGAAAAAAATTAATAAAGCTACATCTATTGGGATCAATTAAAAAAAATTCCAATAGAAAAAAGTTTGAAGAATCGAATGATGTGCGTTTTGATATCATAAATGACTATAGACAATAAAAAAAAAATCTAAAATGATGATGCCAAATTATCATTGGGACTGAAAGGGTTAAAAAACATCATACTAACCATTAGAAACATTTTCCTATACATGGTCACATAATTTCATATTCAAAAATACAATATGAATTCGCAGAATCGTTCTCGAGCAGGGATTAAACAAATGCCGAAATCCTTAAAAATTCTACGATAAGAGAATTCATCGAACGGTGAAAAAAATGGCAAAAGATAAATGGAGCCACAAACAAAGAATTTTGAGGGGAAGCCAAAAAATCGTCCTGTACACGGGTAGGGCTTCGGCGGATTACCTGTTTTCGAAAGAGGCTTTTTATATCGACATCGGAAGCATTACTAAAACAACTCATCGCTTCCCCTTTTTTCCTATCTTTGCGTCGGGGCTCGATTTAAAATTCGTTTTGTTTCGTGTCTAGCCGTGCGGTTTAAGGTAGAAAACCCTATGAATGGGGTTCAGTGTGCTACGGGTATGATTCTTACCAACCCCTTGGGGTCCGAGTGGCCTAGTGATTAATACCACTAATCATTAAGCTAACAGTCTGCGCACTCTCTACCTCTATCTCTCTCTACCTCTCCTCTCTCTCTGGCCATATAACTGGATATAAACTAGTTTTAATCTAATTTACTATAAAAATAAGAATTAAATAGATCGTAGAAAGAGGTTATACAGAAGCGGATACTAACATTTGTTTAAAATAAATTCCAAAATGGTGTTTCAATGTTTGTTTGTAGTTCTAGTGACTCCATAGATACCACGTGACGGCCAGAAAACATTTTCGGGCGTGATTTTTCCTGCTAATTTTAAAATTCATTTTTTTCCCTTTTTATGGGGTATTTGAAAAAAAAATACGGTTCTAATATTTTTGGCTTAAGAATATGTTAAGCCATAATTTTTCTTCTGTCTAGTACCCTAATTTGATGCATCTACAGTGTGGTTATAAAATAACGCTCCCTATTCGGAGTGGTCTGTAGCTTGAATGAATAATCCAAATGCAAAAAACTTTGAGACACTTACTAATCCAGAAGGGGGAAAAAGAATGGAATCATAAAAAACAAACTCGTCTCTTGACAAGGGTTCTAAATTATGAGGCGTAATTGGATGTGTTGGCCGTAATTAGCCATAATTGGCTACTCCTCGTAATTATAACCTTGGTCAAGAGACGAGTTTCTGTGTTATAATTCCATTCTTTTTCGTAATAAAGAAACTCGTCCCTTGACCAATATTCTAAACTACGAGGCGCAATTAGCTGTGTTGGCAGTAATTGGCCATAATTGATGACGCCTTGTAATTTAGATTCTGGTCAAGAGACGAGTTTGTTTTTTATGATTATTCTTTTTATGAGTATTTTTTAGGATGATTTCTTTTTTTATATCATTCTTCCCCCCCCCCCCTTCTTAAGTAGTAAGTCTATCAATTTCTGATGCATTTGGATTATTCATTCAAGCTACAGATCACTCCGAATAGGGAGCGTTATTTTATAACCACCCTGTATTACTTTTGTAGGGTTGACAATGATGAAAATTGTAGGCTACCTACCACTACATATTCTGGGTTAGATAATTATTAGCCGTCTAAGTCGATTAATCCCATAAATCCGTATAAAATACTCCACTCTTCCGGCCATCCAAAGGCGTTAGATCTTATTTATCCCGTTTCCAGTTGACCACCCGGAAAATACAAAGGGAGGAAAAGACGACTCAAAAGTGCTGTCAAATCTTGGAGTGTGACCAGGGGGGGCTGACCACCCCCGTCTTTGAACGAGGGAGGATCTACTCCGGATGCGCAATGAGTGGAATTATGTATAAGTCCTGTCCTCTGAATTCCGCATGATCGGAACTTGGGGTGGAAATGAAAGAACTAAACATTTGATTTTTATGCACCCGTTTTTTAAAGTTTTAAGATTTGTTTAGTTTAATTGGAATTATCATTGCACTAGAGCTACACGAGGGCTATTTGCGACGGGCGTCGTATTTTAGAACCACTTTCAAGTGACGAGCCGTCATCTAGGCACCCAACGCAACCGTTGACAATAGGCACCCAACACAACCGTTAAGGGCGGCATCGTACGCAGCGCTAGGACTTTAAAGGATATTTAACGTGCACTGCCTCTACACGAGACATTATTCGTCGGACATATTTTTTTTTTTGGCTGCACGGGTTTTCTTCTAGGTTGGCAGTTATTTTGGCAATGCCCGGACCCGAACCAGGGACCTTTCGCATGCTAGGCGAATGCCTAACCGAATTTGATCCCCAACCCTTTTTTTTTACGTTTTAATGAAAGGAGAGTCTTATTTTGTGGTAGAAGAATTTGTTGTGAGATGTTATAAAGGCAATTATTGCGACTTGACCAGGTTTGTTTCAGGGATTAACTTTGCACAACTATTAAATCATCATTAACTTTTATAATTCCTATTTTATTTACATTGGGTTTTTTTTCTGAAAGACTAAAAAAAGTTAAACGGAAGCTGTTTTCACAGTTATTATAGCAACATATTTGAATTACAAACAACATAGACTGCGAAACGCAGTACGCCTGGTCCCTAAATTAGGTACTTAAAATTTTTCACATGATTGCGTTTTAGCACGCTATGGGTTAGACAAGATTGATCTATAGAAAAAGGGTGCAATGTTGTAGCTTTTAGAAAAAAAAGGACACCGTAACAATGCTTTTAAAAAAATACTTACCTGTAAATTCACAACTGAGAATTATTTTAGTCATATAAGTATGTAAAAACGCAAAACTAAATTCGAACTTAATTATGTTTTGAAAGTTTAAAGAATTTTTATTTTAAATCTTTTTTCTTACCTTAAATGACGAAAAAAAAATTTGAATACTCCAATGAACTTTTTTTTAAATACTAATTTGTTCACATGCATACGTTAGCTTTTTTTTATTTTCAAGAATTTAAAATTGTAGAACTTTTTTTATCCCCCCCCCCATTTAATACAATACCCCACAAATCATCCCCACATAAACTTGCTTTGCATAACAATCCAACAAAACAATTCGTAGAAACCAGTAATACCAAACAAGTCTTCCCCTAAAAAGACTGCTCATTTCCCCTCCCCAGGGGGCGAGTCACGAATTTTTTCCCTTTTCGGAATTTCATTGGGTCCACAATGGGCCGGAGTCCACGGACCCCGTGTTTCCGGTCCCTGGACTCCCGACACGAAAGGTTCTTCCACTTGAATTGAGGGGCGTATGATTCATTTTTAGTCCGCCACTGCAGAGCCACAGGGGCATAACTGCAACAATAGCATCCGCTTTTTTACAATTATCGTGAGGGCAGGGGAGCCCAGTCGGTTAGGCACTCGCCTAGCATGCGAAAGGTCTTATATAAGTTCGGGTCTGAGCATCGCCAAAATAACTGCCGAAATATAAACGGCCTGTGCAACCAAATGTCCGACAAATAATACCCCGTGCAAGGGAGTGCACGTTAAGTATTCTTCAAAGTCCTAACGCTGCTTACGATGTCGCCCTTAAATGTTGAGTTGGGTGCTTATTCAGGTGCCGGCTCTTCACTTGACTGTGATTCTGAAATACGACGCCCGTTGCCAATAGCCCTCATGTAGCTCTAGTGTGACGATAACTCAAAAAAATCAATTTTCGTGCATAATCTGGTTTTAAATCTAAGTATACACCAGATTAGTCAAGAGGGATGGTCTGTCCGGTATAGTTAATGTTAAGTTAGGTTTGAATTATTGTCGCACTAGAGCTACACGAGGGCTATTGGTGACGGGCGTCGTAATTTAGAACCACGTATAGTTAATGAATTTGTTAGAAATTAGTTTTGAAATCCCTATGAAGTATTGCTTGGCTATGCTAGCTCCTTTTTAAAAGCATCTCGAAATTTAATTATTCAATGATGCAATTTGAAAATAGCGTCAACATCTGCAGATTACTTTAAAGCATTTTAGAACTTCAACATTTAAGGAGACGCGGTATACCCAAAATTTAGGGCTTCCCTGAAAATAATAAAACATGGTCGAATGCTGTGAACAAAGGATATTGCCAACAAAGAAGGAATACTTTATAATCGTGGAGGTTAATTGAAAATGATATAGTGGTTTGGTAAAATAGTTTTGAAAAATGTATGTTGATTTTTTCAGCTTGTCAATTTTTCAGCTTATGAATGGTTAAACCCCTAAGACTTTTAGGTGAATTAATGTAGAGCTCCGAAAAAATTTCCTGTGTTTAGCCATATACGTTTAATAAAAGTTGGTACATGAGATAAGGTCTACCGTGAATTTAAATTTTAAAAAAATGATGAAGTTGAAAAATTTACAAAAAATCATATTTTATTTGTCTATTTTTATGCATAAAGATACATAACTATTCTTGTTTAATTGATAGCTGAATATCCATACCAACTTTTATTAATAAAAGTTGTGGGAACATTTTGAAAAAAAAAGTGCTTTAAAAATTTCTTTGAATTGTTGGAGGAGTAGCATTTTTGAAAAAACGTTATTTTAATTTTTTTTTTTTTTTAATTTAAAAAAAAACTTACTTTTCAATATTTATTAGTTTTGCGTATATGTTTATTGAATGTTAGTTCTTTGTAAAATTAGTTTGATTTGGTTAGGTTTTGATTAGGTTTGAGTTATCGTTGCACTAGAGCTACACGAGGGCTATTTAGTTTGATTTGAATGCTATCGATAGAAATACTGGATTTAATTTTTTGGGTTCCACGTCCCCTTAAAAGTTAAGTAACCGATACATTTTTTTTTTTTTGCTGTTATGAAGATTCTCATACCTGGAGAAAAGGGATTAACATGGCCAAGCAAATACTTTTATAGAAAAGCTGGTATTTCAAAACTAATGCATAAGCTCTATGGTTCTAAGTACCCTTCTTAAACTCAGTGGCGCGACAGTACTTAAATGGCCAACGCCTGTTGAGGTAGCGGTAATTTATCCGAATCAGACAATTTCCTTAACAATTGCAGTCGAGAAAGATAATACTATACTGGCGATCTCTCCTCGAAGATGTATAAAATTGAGTTAGGTCACTTTAGCTCGTAGGGTCAGGATTTCATTTCTTTTATTGCGTTTAATATTTTGTGTTGTGGACTTTTTATTTCTTTTTATTTGAGTTTTCGTCGGGAGATCGCGTCAAATGGCGAAAAGGGGAAGTGTTTTATTTCATTTCATTTTAGTGTGCGAAAAGGCGAAGAGTAAAGTGATTCAGGATATCTGTAACTTGAAACCGAAATAATATAGCGTCAAAATGACGATTTACAATAATTGTGTATGTATAATAAGTAATTTTCAACTGGTGATGAAATACAGTAAGTAAAAATTAACTTATAATTATGCTTTTAATCTAAAGAGGATCTTGGTAATTTCAAGGACATGTGCATTTTTAGTGTGGTTCCTCCCTTGGAAATACAGTTGAATACTTTTTAAACAAATGGAAAATCATATATAATTAATGGACCATCACAAATATTTAAGCTAGTCTAGTGGTAATGAGGACATTAGTTAAACTAGCCCGTCCGTGGCCGAGTGGTTAAAGGCATCCGCCTCAGGATTCAACCTTCTCAGGAGTGCGGGGGTTCGAATCCCACCTACTGCCAGTCATCCTATAAATCGGATATTTGCACTGGGAAAGAGTAGAAAATCCAACTCGTGACGGATGGGTCCGAGTACACTGGGACAGACGTGCTCGTTAAATCTGTGAAGTCCAAAGTCTCGACGGCGTCAGCGTACGATGTCGCTCGAAGTTCCGTTGGGTGCCCGCTCAGGTGTCAACCTCGTTTCTTGACCAGGGTTCTAAATTACGAGGCGCTATTGGCTGTGTTGAAGCTCCTAATGGAGGCTAGAAATAGGCAGCCGGAAACGTACACTGCACTACATTAGTTAAACTATGTAAATTCAGATTCAATGTAATTGTACTAGGACAACATATGGCTGATAGCGATGAATGTTCGAAACCCCTGGATTGGGGGCCCGGATGGCCGAGTGGTAAGCATCGCAGGCCAGCAGTCTGCGTGCTGTAACGGGCGCGGGTTCGATTCCCGCCTTTGCCCTGGGTGTATTTTCTCTCTTTGTGACAGTAAAAAATCTTTCTGTGTCTGCCTTACTTGACGAAGACTTATAAGCGGCTCACTGAGCAAGCACACAAGTCGGAATATGTATGTAAAATACCCTACCCTACCCTACCCCTGGATTGCTGACAATCAGCAGCAAATTGCCTAAATAATTTTTAGGCGGAATCAAAAATTATTTTGGACATTCATCGGACATTCAACTCAACATGGATATGCGTTGCAAGACCTGCAATAAAAAAAACTGTTAAATTATATAATTTGAAAAATTGGAAATAAATTTTCAAAGAAAGCTAGTTATTAACATATATAGAAATGGACGACAGCTATGACATGCGTCACTTTGGCTCGAAATGTTACAATTTAAAGAAAAAGTCGAGTTTAAGTCCGAGTTTCTCTTTTCGTTCCTTTGTTGAAATGTTGAGCGTTTCTTGGACTGCGTATCGAAGCACTTGCTTGGCACAGTGGTCAGTTTTGAAGTAAAGAAAATACAAAACGAAAAAGGGAAAGGACCCAGTTTGATATTTTTATTTAAAGGAATTTATATTTATTGAAATATGCCAAACAAAAACTAGGGGTTTTGCGAAAAAGATTATGAAAAGAAACGAAATTCGTAATAAATTTATTCTGTAGACTCTTTTCAAACTTCAAATGTCGACTCTAATTCGAACAAATAAATATATAAATGTATAAACCTATAAATATATAATATGTATAAACCTACACCAAAAGAAGAATGCTTTTCCACAGAATAAATTTGAAGTTCTATGACGTGTCAAGAAATTTTTTACTATAAATGACTCGGTAAAATGATATAGGGGTATAAAAGATGCAAAGTACACTAAATATTTTTTGTAATGATTTTTCTACACACATCGACCGAACTCTAACGTTCAGACAGTTAATTTAACCTTAATGCTACTTAAGAATGAATACGTATTAACCTATTGCGACTTGGCGTCCCCATTTAGATCCATTTTTTAAAACCTCCCCTTAAACAATTAACAAGTTTAATTACTTCCGAAATTGACCTGGTTTGATAGGCGATAAGCCATATATTAGTTTTCAGTCGTAAATTACAGGTATTACTTATTTCCATAAAAAAATGAAGTTGAACGAGGATCAATACGATATTAGATTTTTAAAAAAAAATTATTTCAATTTTTTTTCAAACTATTCAAAACAGTTCTTTTTAGTAGTTAATTTTCAAGGCATGTTGCATAAAAACAATGTTAAAATAATCTGTTAACTACAAATAAGTGATACGGCCTTTCTAGTTGCATTTATAGCACAAATAATGTGTATTTTTAGAGTTTAAGACGTGTCCTTAAGGAACTACAAACATTTTTTTTTAAAATTTATTTGCAAAACATACTTTGTAACATATATTTGTCTGAGAAGTATGTTTAGATTATGAATAGGATAGGATATATGTAGGATTTTGCTCGGGTCTTAAGAGGTTAAACCTGAAATGCTACTTAATGATGAATACATCTTAAGACTTAATTTTTCATAACAGAGAGTGGTAATTCATTCACTTTTAAAACCTATTTTTATCTACAAATTCAACTCTCTCCAAAGAACCTTTTGGGTCACCGCTGTTGCACCATGTAAATTAAGCAAAGCTAGAAACAAATGAGGGCGTAAATTATTTATGGCTCTGTGACTCCCACGAGCCATCCATCTTGTCCACCTGTTGAACAAAAGAGCTGAAGTGAATTCACTTCCCCTCTAAAGGAAGTTTCTGCCAGTCGGTGGCAACATCTGATGAATGTCGTCACCATTGTCTTCAGAAAGAGAGAGAATTCTAACTTTGTTGCAAGCTGTTGAGTACGATTCTTAGCTTACGACAAGTAGGAAATTTCCCCGTAATTTGAGTTGCACATTAGTTTAAATCGCTTTCTCCCCACTTTGTGTAGTTCATAATGTGTCTGTCTCCAATTTGTAGTCTGTTTAAGGAAATTTAGGTAGCGTTAAGTGTTGCACATCTAATCCTGCCTAATTGGCTTGTTTCAGATGATGTAACAATTTCCAGTTTTCATTCTTGATTTCGTGATTTGTATGTTTCGGTTTCACTCTTAATGTGAGGGTGAGTTTTTTTTTTTTCATCTTCTGTATTCTTAATTACAGCTCTTTACAAATAGTTTGTTTTATTCCTGCAATTTATGCTGTAAACTATACCGCTAGTAGTGTTGCTATCAATTGGCAATAATTTTCAGGACATCTTTAATTTATAATTTTTCACATTATTAGCTAATGGCTCAGATTTTTTGAAACATTGAAATAAACTTGCTGGTATTTTGTTACATACTCATGAATTCCAGTAGCTATCTATCACGATTCTGTACTAAACATTTATGCATTTTGTACCAAACATAAATCGAGCCTTTTGAGTAACAGACTCTTTACTTGCGATACATTTTTGCTGCCCCTCAAATATCTTTTTTTTCATACGGAATAAAAAGTATCGCTCACCACAAGAAAAAAAGTGCCCTTCAACTCCCCATTGTCGTAGAAGAGCCCCTCTCTAATTGGACCACCTCAGACCACGTGATGCCAAATTGACCGCCACAATTACGATACACCCCCTCCCCCCAATAAAAAGACCAACACAAAAATATCGTTTGGTCCACTATTATAGGGGAAAAAAAGTTCTATATCTGGGAATAAAAATAAAAATAACTATTTCGGACATCACTCTTGTATCTTTTCTTTATTGGTAAGTGCTCTTTTTTTTCGATTTTTTTTTTTTTTACTCAGACGGTTTCTGGCGGTCCTATAAAGAAGGAATCATTAAGCAGCTTTCTCGTTTGCGGTCTCTTTTCCAAATGTCGTCTGCCCAATTACACGGGACAACACCCCCTCCCTACACCCCTTAGCAGCATTCAGGGAGAATATTCTCTGGGTTTTTTTTTTTTTCCTTCTTCCATTGAGCCTTTTTTGGCTTTCATATTTTATGTGGAAGATTTTTAAGGAGTTCTTTTCGACAGCAGACGATAGGAGGAAAGATGAAAGATTCTGGCAACATCATTAAAAGTGACATTAGGCCTGTTGATGGAGACCCGAAGAACATTCTGGAAACGTTCGATTGTGATCAGCTCATCTGGACAAGGGAGTCAGCAGCCTTTAATGGGAATATTTCTTGTGGTGTCACACTCTCGATACTGCTGATTCAATTGGTTGCTTTGTTTTCTGAAAAAATATATTAATTCATGATTAATAAATATCTACTTTCGTATTTGCCGAAAAAAAAGCCTTCAAAATTGAAATTTTCCATTTCTCTGATTTGTTGTACTTATTGTAAAACTGTCTTTTTGTATTACAATGTATCTCTGATTCAAACTGTGCTCCATGAAATTCCCTCCTAAAATAAAGTTAGATATAGTTAAACCTTATAATACAGTGAAAAAACCTTGTCCCCAAGTCCACCCTGCGTTTGGTAAAGAAATATATTATTACTAACTTACTGTTGCACAAATATTCGAAAAATATATGTTGTGTACTTCTTAACATTCAAATTCTAAACTCTTTAATAAAAAAAAATATTGTGACCAGGTCAGAAATTTATAATTTACTTTAGGGACTGGGAAACCCAGTCGGTTAGACGTTCGCCTTGCAGGCGGTAGTTCCCAGGTCCGGGTCCAGGCATCGCCAAAATTACTGCCGACCTGTAAATAGCCCTTGCAGCAAAATGTCCGACGAATAATAGGGTTAGTGCACGTTAAATATGTTCCAAAGTCCTAGCGCTGCGTACGATGTCGCCCTTAACGGTTCCGTTGGATGCCTACTCAGGTGTCAGCTCGTTACTTGATTGTGGTTCTAAAAAACGGCGCCCGTTGCCAATAGCTCTAGTACGACGACGATTCCCCCCCCCCCCCCCAAACAAAACTAAACATAATTTGTCGTAGTAGTGTAATCTTTCCGGCTGCTTATTTCTAGCCTCCATTATGAGTTTTAACACAGCCAATAACGCCTCGTAATTTAGAACCCTAATCAAGTGACGAGGTCGACACCTGAGCGGGCACCCAACGGAACTTCGAGCGACATCGTACGCTGACGCCGTCGGGACTTGGAACTCCACAGATTTAACGAGCACGTCCGTCCCAGTGTACTCGGGCCCATCCTTCACGAGTTGGATTCTCTACTCTTTCCCTGTACAGATATCCGATTTATAGGATGACTGGCAGTAGGTTCGATTCGAACCGGCGCACTCCTGAGAGGACTGAATCCTGAGGCTGATGCCTTATCCACTCGGCCACGGACGGGCTAAAAACATAATTTACTTTCTGTATTCAAAAGAATGGGCTTCGCCAAAGAGGTGTCTTTTCCACGCCAAAAAAAAAAACGGTCGTGTGTCATAAAAATGGACGCGTGATCCTCTCCGGACTCTTATTACCCGCCCCGCCACGATTATTAGCAAAATGAAACAGTGGAGGGATTTCCCGAGCCGCAGGAGCTTGTTGGCTCAACTCCCCTCCGAGCTTAAGGAGGATTTGGGCGGGAAAAAATGAATAAATTGCGCGAACCAGAAGGCGAGAGATACTAGAGATGGAAAAGAAGAGGGAACATGTTATTTTTCAAGAGTTTAAGGGGAGTCGGATAGTTCTATATCGCCCATGTTAATTTTACTACAATTTTAGGAACATTTTTCTCGGGTTTTATATGAGATATCATTATGATTTTTTAAAATATTTGTTTCTTACATATAGCTTTTTAATTTAAACTCAGGATATTTCACAGTGTAAAAAATACTTTTACAGTAATTTTTTTAAACATCTATACAAAAAACCAAAAAAATCCGATTTAAAGTTATATAACTTTTTTTGAGCAGAGATATTTAAAATTCCCCAGTTTAAATCAAAGAGCTATTAATGGGGAAGAAATAATATGTTGATATCGTTTATAGATTAGAAAGATAATAATCCAGAGAAAAATTTTCCTAACTGTGTAAAAACCTTATATTTCAGGAAACGCAAAAGAAAAATGAGTTATAGGTACTATTAAGAAATGATAGACAGAGTTTCTGAAAAGTGCTTATATAGAAATAACTACTGAACTGAAATTGATAATCTTGGTCTTAAATTAAAGCTATAGATATGCAGATAGAACATAAAGATAGAGATCCTTCTCCACATTCGTCAAATTTAAATGCCGAGATTGGTTAGTTTTGTAAATTGTCCTCATTATCCTAAACAAATTTAATGATTCTAAATTATACGATACATTTAATTATTTATAATTTTCAAAAAATTCATCATTTTTACTTTGTCTATAAACGCTATCCAGCATAGACAACGCTTTGTCCACCTTGGAATTTCTAATAGTTTTCTTTTAGATTTTAAAATTTTAAATACTTTTATTAAAATTTGTAAGGAAATTTGAAATACACCCTATCCGGAATTTTTACGTCTTTTTGACGTATCTCACTTGTCTGTGGGATTTGTAGTTAGTGCTGGTTGGGTGAATGGTGGATGGTAGGTTTTGGAAAGTGATTGTAGGACCAAAGGACGGATAGGACGGTTATAATATATTCCGCTTTTTTGTTGATGATGTCGTGTCCGTGGATAAAGATTATTTGAGACCAAATGTGTCTTAGATTGCTTCAGTGATTTGCAGACGATCTGGTCCACGGCCAACTTCAACAACAAGGCCAGAGAAGTTCTCCCAAACATCAGCGTGGACGGAATTATGACATCACTGTTCCGACTGCCGAAGAACAAGAAACTAGTTCGGACGCATTCGGAATTCTAAAAATGCAGTCAGCCGTGAACGATTTGTTCCGAACAGGTTTCGAGACAGATTGCCTTCACCTTCGGAATAATGTCACTCGGAACTATGACGACAAAATTTCCGTCCCCGAGCGTGTTTGGGAGAGCTTCTTTGGCCTTAGTAGTTGAGTAGGCCGTGAGTGGTCCCCATAAAGGTCTTGGTAGCGCGAGTTGGTGATTTGCTGCAATTTTACCAGTATGGCTGGATAGGAGAAAATAAGTTTTGTATCCAGTTCCGAGTCGGGGCAGTTTCTGAAGCTGGAGTATTTCCTAGTTCCATCGTTTTGGATTTCCATCCCTTTGAAGTGGCCTGTCCTTAATCTAGTTAAGGTAGTAGCAGTTACCCTATTGGTGTTTAATTCGCAGATTTGGTGTTTAATTTCAACACGTATGCTGTTAAATTTTGCTTTGGCCACTGAGTTCATGTCGTTAAGAGTGATTTGGGGAAGAACGTCATTGTTCAGTTTTCTTGCTTCTTTTGCCAGAATACCCAGTTAAAAAATTCTGCAGAATTGCTTCAAAAAAATTTCGATCTTGCAGTCATCTTTAAGAAATCTGCAGTTTTTTTTAATCAAAAGAAAATTGAAGTATATCGAATGGGGATTATGCAGTTTTTCTGTAGCAATTGTGCAGCAAATCTAAAGTCATTCTTAATGCTTCAGAAAAACTGCAGTTATTTTGAAGCAATAGAAAAGTGAAGCCTGACTATGGATATATCTGCGGTTTTTTATGCAGCAATTCTACAGCCATTCTGAAGTCATTTAGTCACTTTAAAAAAACTGCAGATATTTTGAAGCAATAGAAATGTGAAGTCTGGCCACGGTTGTATCTACAACTTTTTAGAAATTTTGCAACCATTCTGAAGTCATTTCGGCACTTCTCAACTGCAAAATTCTGCAGAATTGCTTCACAAAAAAACTTTAAAAAAACTTCACAAAAAAACTTTAAAAAAACTTCACAAATTCTGAAGGGATTTGAAACACTTAGTCTGCAGAATTGCTTCAAGAAAACTGCAGCTATTTTGAAGCAATATAAATGTAAAAATTGACCACAGGTGTATGTGCAGTTTTTTTGCAGCAATTCTACAGCCATTCTAAAGTCATTTCGGCACTTTAAAAAAAATAGTTATTTTGAAGCAACAGACGAGCGAGAATATTTTCTAACTAAAATATAGTTTGCTCATATATTTACAGAACCAACTTCATAACAAGTTTCCGTGGCACAGTCGTTAGAGCATTAGACAGCTGCCCAATTCCCATCAGATCAAATCCCGCGCTCCTACTTCCCAAAATGGTCAGAAAAACAGCCCACTCGTTCGATAATTTATTTCTTTATAATTTTTATTTTAATTACATTTCGCTAGATGGCGCCACGTTTTCTTAAAAAAAGGCCAAAATATTCTGCAAAACTGCTTTACGAAAACTTCAAAAAAACTGCAGTTTTCTTGAAGCAATTCTGCAGACTAAGTGTTTCAAATCCCTTCAGAATTTGTGAAGTTTTTTTAAAGTTTTTTTGTGAAGTTTTTTTAAAGTTTTTTTGTGAAGCAATTCTGCAGAATTTTTTGGCTGGGTATCAACAGACTCAGGCTTGTGTGCTTGGTCTCTGACTAAATGAAAACATATGTCAACCAACCAATCTAAAAACGGAAAAATATTAACTGTTCTTCAAAAGCAGCCTTCCCAACTCTTTCAGTCACGATCCCTACGAAGAGTGTTTTTATTATGGATCTCCCCCTCGTCCTTTTATTGTGTCTTCTCTGATTTCTGCGGTCGGGACGGAGATTTCACGACGTTTTTTCTTTATGGGGCAGAAAACGAAATGGGAGTTCCGCTATGCTAAGGTCGCTGAAGTGTTTAATATGTGGGAGTTCGGTTTTTGTATGGGGAACTAATGAAATGTAAAAGATGGGAATCAATACAGATTGGATGGAACATATTTTGAATTTTTTTTTATAATATATTTTGATTATTTTCTTTATGTATGAGTACTTACGTCGAAGCACAATGATCTGTAACCGTTTCCGTCTTGTTAAATTTTATTCCAAAATACTCAAAAAATAAACCAAAAAAATATAGGAAGTGTTTCTATTTCAGAAGAGAATTTGTTCTACCCTGATTTGAATCAGATAACGGAAGACATTTTGTACACGTTACAGCTGGTACAAAGTTACCTTATCCTTTTCTATAAGAGAGTCTTTAGAAGGTTTCTGTTGCCAAAACCCTATTGTAGTAATAGTGCGAATTTTATTCCTATTTCTGTGAAACTTACATTCTTAAAGCATCAGTAGTAAGATATAAATTTCAGCTTCATTCAATAGCGACTTTGTAAAAATGAATTTACCATTATTTTTTTTTCCTCTAATGGGGCTGCAACATTGACGGTCAAGCCTTTGCAGACTCGGCATATTCCACAGAACTGAGAGCAATTATTTTTTTGTGGAAATATCTAGGCGACTCTGGACACCAATTTTGAAGCGCAGTTTACAAGGAATCTGGGCTCTCTGTAAATGTTAAAGTATGCCGAATTTACCATTATCAAAATACGCCAATAAAGCTACCTGCCCCTAAATCTTATTAGTTGTCCTTCGGAGAATGTGAGTTTTGCAACTACAAATTCAACTTCAATGATATTTAATGCATGAAAACTTTCTTAACTTGACGATTAAAGACCGATAGAACATCCATTTACAATCAATAAATAATTTTTTCCGCGAAAATCCTGAATTTTTTTTAAAGCCAAATCTCATATAAGAGAACCAAACTCAAAGCAACCACGGCTCAACCAAATGGGGCTAATCACTGAAACAGGGCGGCAGGGACGGACAGACAAACGACTCGTTACCGCCACAGCACTCCCCCGCCAAACTGATACGTGACATGCCTCCGGGCACGAACGGGCCTTTCCCGCCGATTAGTGGAACACTCGAGGTTTTTTTTTTTGTTTCAGATACTTTCGTTCTTTTTGAAAAAGATCGATTATTTTGCTGGATCGTAATCGGAAAGGGACATTTGTTTTGAGATGAATAACTTCGAACTAGAACTACACTACACTCTTAAAACAAACGAGTGAAATCCACTCCAGAAGGAGAAGTGCATTTTCGACACTGGAAATTAGTGAATATTAAATCAGACTGAGTTAAAATCACTCGTTTGGAGTGATCCTGTCGGAGGTTTAACGCACAAAGGATCCACTCCAAGAGGAGAAGTGCATTTTCCAGACTGGAGGAGTGAAAATTACTCAGACTGAGTTAAAATCGCTCGTTCGTTTTAAGAGTGTAGGGCTATTGGCAAAGGGCCTCATCGAACCCCAGCCAAGTGATGAAGCTGACATCTATAAGCTGATACCCCCACACAACCGTATATCGACACCTTAAAGATTTAAACACATAAAAATGCATATTGTTTTGTTTTATGAATGCAAAAAAAGCTCTCTGTCAGTCAATTAATAATTCATTCTAACGTTTTTAAATGCAGAGTTGTCTGATATATTTGTCACTAAAATAACTGATTTTTAGCAAGTCCTCAGAAATTGAAGAGTACAGGGGAAGAACCGCTTGATTTATTAGGAGTCGTCCCGTAATTGTGTCTGCTTGGCGGACATTGGCGACAGAAAACTGGTTTCTCTCTTTCTTCTTTCCTTGGTCCAATGGGTTGCCTTTCTCCAGTTTAGGCGATTACTCGCTATCATCGCCAACGTGGCCTGCTGAGGAAAGTTCTCTACGAAATCAAGCGGTTTTTCTCCTGAACTCTTCAATTGTGCTCGACCCTTGAGTTACGTCTTTTGTAATACCGATAAATATAATTATATAGTTCGTCTGTCACTTCTTCGCTTCTCAAATATTTTGTTTGTGGAAGGGTCCACTTTGAAAACAGGTAAAGAACCTGGAGGATTCAGAGTTTCCAATCCCATGGTATTTGGCAAGCATTGAGGATTGTTGAATAAGTTTAGATGGAAATAATGTATCACATTAAAGCTTAACCTCTTGCGACCTGGCATCCCCGTTTGGGGACATTTTTCAAAACCTCCCCACAAACAATTAACACGTTAATTAGTTCCGAAATTGACCTGGTTCTATAGAAAAAGATCCAAATATCAGTTTTCAGCCTTTGATTACAGGTATCAGTCATTTATTTCTGTACAAAAAATGAAGTTGAACGAGGGTCAATACGATATTAGGTTCTTAAAAAAAATTATTTTTGATTTATTTTCAAAATGTTCAAAAAGTTCTTTTAGTACACTCTTAAAACAAAAGAGTGAATTCCACTCCAGTTGGAGAAGGGCATTTGCGACACTGGAAAGGAGTGAATGTTATCTCAGACTGAGTTAAAATCACTCGTTTGGAGTGATCCTGTCGAAGGTTTAACACACTAAGGATCCACTCCAAAAGGAGAAGTGCATTTTCCAGACTAGAGGAGTGAAAATAAATCCGACTGAGTTAAAATCGCTCGTTCGTTTTAAGAGTGTAGTTAACTATAGAGGCACTTTGCATTAAAAAAAAGTGTTAAAATAACCTGTTAACTACAAATAAGTGATAAGGCCTTTTTTTTTGTTGGATTTATAGCACAAAAAAATTTGCATTTTTAGAGTTCAAAGCGTGTCCCTAAAAGCTATTAAACATTTTTTTTATTTCTTTGCAAAAAAAAATGTTTTGCCATATATTTGTATGAAAATTATGTTTAGATAAAGAATATACGTGTACAATTTTGCTCGGGTCTTCAGAGGTTAAACATTCCTGTTTATAATAACAAAAGTTAGAAAAAACTGTAAAATAAAGTTGGGAAGTGAATTCCACTATGGTCCACATATGTGGACATCTGGATCAAATAGGTTATCAACAATGCTTTAAACTCCTCTTAAACATTTTCTAGCCCCTTTTCGAACATTTACGGGCCGTAGAAATAGCTCCAATAGATTACACTAAGAAACAGATGCAACGAATGTCCTTCTATGTGTCATCACAGGGATGACCAGTGGCATAAGAAAAGTAGCCCCATTCAGGTTACACTAACGTCTTACTGAGATTTGAATTTCACGCACGTCCTGACCGTAACGGGTGCTATGAACGATGTGCTATACGTCTCCGCGTTGTGTGAGCATGACATTTTGGGTATTTGTTAAAAGTCATTGATTTTAAATACAGGTTGTTTAAAAAAATATCGCTCGCTATTCGGAGTGATCTGTAGCTTGAATGAATAATCCAAATGCATCAAACATTGAGACACTTACTAGTCAAGAAGGGGGGGAAATAATGGAATCGCAAAAAAGATAGAATCATAAAAAATTATGATAAAAAAGAATAATCATTAAAAACAAACTCGTCTCTTGACCAGGGTTCTATATTACGAGGCGTAGCCAATTATGGCTAATTACGGCCAACACATCCAATTACGCCTCGTAGAGATGTTATATTTATGTTCCTTTTAAAGAGCAGTTGCTCTCTGCTCTATTCCTTAAAAAAGAACAGTTCTTTAACCTGCTCTTTTTACAAAAGCTGCTTTGCAGGATTGCGAATTCAGGCAAACATAAATAAAATGTATAATGAACTTAAAATAACAAAATTTGATCGGAAGTGTCACTGTTTTGCAATAATTTAGTTACATTATTTAAAAAAGCAATGCGACTAAAAACTTATAGATTAATTTCTGAAAAAAACTATTTTAAAACATTAGAAGATTATAAAAATTACTGGTAAGAAATTAAAGCGATAAAATGTTTTTAAAGTAAATTCTGAAAATCTTACAATAAGTTTAAGGTAATGAAAAAAAAGTTTTAACATTGTGATCAAAGTTCAAATTATTATATTAAAAAGTATTTTGCTGCTTTTGAGAGTGTATTGATCTCAAAGATTTAACTGAGAAAAGTCTTAATAAAAAATTATATTTTGTTGAAACAGGTTATTAAAAATAAATAAATCATTAGAAATTAATTTAAAAATTACAATAAATAAAATCTAAAATATTTACATGAAGATGTTGTTAACCGTAATAATAAAACATACTATATGCTATAAAGTTTACATGATATATCTATACAACAATAAATTTTAAAACAAGTATCTGGTATTGCACAGTAGATTAATTTCCACCCCACACTATTGAAGAAATTTATTTTATTAAGTAAATATTTGACCAAAAATACACATCCGATAATTTGGTTAAGGAAGCAAAAACATGTACAAAAATGTTATCAAATAAAATCTAACTTTAACTTACATTATTATTGTAGCAGCTCACAACAAGTAAGATTTCAATTGTGAAGTTTCGCTTTCAATTTAAGAAACTCAAAGTTTTATTATAATTAAATAATTGTTCAATTTTAAGAATACCAAGACTGTACTTCCAATTTCCGTTTTAAAAAGTTAAAAAGCAAGTAAAATAAACTAATTAAAAATTCTTTAAAAAAAATACTCAAACGTGCGTCTTCGTGAGTTGCATTGATTAGAGGACCAGGATGGTCAGAAGAAATTTCCTAAAATAGACTAGCTACTTCTCAAAAAAGCCTAAATTATCTTCTATTACGTTCTTCCCAACTTAATTAAAATTACAAATCAAGACATATTCAAAAGCAAAAAATCAAAATAACGCAAAAAAAATAGTCAGGATTGAAAGAAAAAATAAAAATGTGTGGGCCTTTCCAACTTAATATAATCATTAACTTGAACAATTTTGGCTACTGGTATAATTTTAAACGTACCAAGCGGATCAAATATTAGCCAAAACTGCTGAAATTAGCCAATTCTAGCAACCCTAACCACAACTCTTAATAAAGCAGCCGCATTCCTTGCGCACATAACCCTAAGAAACAGAAAGGGGGGAGGGAGGGGGGATATTGTTTACGTTACCATACCCCACTCTGAAATACGAGCCCCATTCCCGTGGTTCAACATTTCGACCTATATTTATTTTTTAAAAAAATGTGTTTTCCTATAGCATGTTAAATTAGAGAAAATGTTTTGGGGAATGAAAAAATTAAAAAAAAAACAGCTAGATAATGCTACGTTGTATTATTAAAAATAATAATTAGCTTACCCATGCACCAGAAAAAGAAAAAAGGTCATATTCGAAAAATTCAAATTGTGAAATTAAAATCTGCCAAAATGAAAATGAAGGAAAAAATTCAATAATAATAACAAAATAATGACGATATAATAAAATAAATACGGAAATCAATTAATATAAAATAATGATAAGTAACGTAATAAAAAATAATGATAAATAATGTGATTA
Organism: Hylyphantes graminicola; assembly: GCA_023701765.1. Lineage (NCBI taxonomy): Eukaryota > Metazoa > Arthropoda > Arachnida > Araneae > Linyphiidae > Hylyphantes > Hylyphantes graminicola. Next base: position 8,820,179 of record CM043121.1, on the reverse strand, counting down.
AAATAATGAAGTAAAATAATAATAAATAAAATATAGTTAAATAAAACAATACAAAAATAATAATGAAATAAAATAAAAATTAATTCTTTATCAATATAATAATAAATAAATAAAATAATTAAATAAACAATTATACAAAAAATAATAATGAAATAAAATAATAATTATTTAATAATTAACACAATAATAAATAAATAAAATAAATCGTACGCGCACCAAAACCCAACTACGATAAACCCAATAATCCTATTTGAACGTTTGAAAGATGACAAGAACAATCGTTTAGAACAGTGCCAAAAGAGCTGCTAATCGCAAAAAGAACGGCTTCCACCTTCCAGAGCAACCTCGGAAAAAGAACTAGTCGGAGCAATCTGCTCCAGTTTGCCAGTTCGCGAAAAAGAACTATTGCGATTCCGAAAGGAGCTGCTCCGAAAGCAAAGAGCTATCGCACTACGAAAAAGCATCAAAGAGCTATCGTGCTGCGAAAGAGCATACAAAAAGAACACTGTTCCTGTTCTTTTTAATCGTAATCGTTTTGTAATCTGCTTCATTCCCGGAGTAGTGGGTATGGTGTTTCGGACATTCGTGACGTAAGTTGAGTAGAAGCTTTTTCGTCGAAACCCACTGAACCAACTACGAGGAGAGGTAGCTGCTTGTTTTGTTAGGAGCTTATGATTAATGATTTACCTAGTAACGGAAATAGAAAATGCATTTTTTTTTGTTTGTGAAGAAAATAATTTTGTGATTGGAATGAATAATTTCAAATGCATAAAATGCCTTAAAGTATTAAGTTAAATTCTGATGAAAAATCATGAATTTATAGAAGAACAGGTTTTTTCAAAAACAAAGAGCATACTGCTCCAGTTCTTCTTAAGGAACCTGTTCAAAAGAACATGGTGTTCTTTTTTTTCACATCTCTAACGCCTCGTAATGTAGAACCCTGGTCAAGAGACGAGTTTGTTTTTAATGATTCCATTCTTTTCCCCACTTCTTGACTAGTAAGTGTCTCGATTTTTTTTTTTTTGCATTCGGATTAGTCATTCAATTCCGAATAGCGAGCGTTATTTTGTAAGCGACCGGCATTCGGTTATATTCACGCAGTGGAAAAAATTTGTCATAGTTGAATTACATTAAAGTTATTGATTCAGAGAAAATCAGGTTGTTTTCAAAGTTTATGAAAAATATCATCACAAATCATTTAGACATGAAGTAACAAAACTGCAGAAAAATAGTAACGAAATATTGATCTTATATCGGTTAGTAATAATATCTCATAATATAAAAAAGTTACCTAAAGTCAAAGCTTATATATGACTGGGTAGCTACGTCAATGACAGGAACGCCCACCACGACACTATCCCGAATACAATCAAATCCAGACCATGGCATCATGGGCAGCGCTGCAGCGAGACAACGTAGCACCACGTAATTTGCATAAAAAGTAATATCAACATTAAAAAGGTTCTAAATATCAAAGATTGCTGTTTAATTTAACCTTTAACATTAGTTCATTTAATTGGCATTAACATTTTCAGTCCCAGTGATGCCATTTAACATCATCATGATTCTGATCGTATTTTTTAAAAAACAAAATAATAGGGCCGACATCTTTTGAAATTAATGAAAAATATTTTCGAATAGAAAAAAGTTTGAAGAATCAAATGATGTGCTTTTTGGTATCATAAATGGCTAGAGATGATCAGAGAAAATATTAAATGATGATGCCAAATTGTCATTGGGACAGAAAACGTAAAAGTTTTTGTTTTTCGTTGTTATTTACGCATGAAATATTAAGCAATACATTTGGTCTTTTAAAAATTAATATTGTATATGCATCTGGTGTCTCTCTCAAATGACTAGGAGTATCGGTTTTTCCAACAACTTATATAAGTTTTTAACTATAATCAATATTTTAAAGTCAACGTTAAGGTATATCATTTGGTTGGAATTTCGTTTAGGCAAAATTTAGTTTTAAAACGTATTTCATTTTAAAATGTTCTAAAGAGTTGCTAAAGTGTTCCAATAGGTTATAAACGTAACCGTCGCGATTTTCAATTAGAAGCTTGTATACCAATGTGAACTCTATCACTATCATAATACAATTTTTTTAAAAACTCAAAGAACACTAGTTTTTCCTTTTTAATGCTCATTTAAGACCGTAACTGTTTAACTGTTTTTTTTGTTCTGTAGAACTTTTTAGAAAATTAAAGAAAGCGAGAGAAGTAAATGTACCGCTCTGTTTTAATTGATTAGACAGACACGCAATTCAAACAAGACGTGTGTTTATTCTTTTAATTATTTCGCCTTTCGAATGGAAGACAAAAAAAAGTAGTAATTTTACATTCAAACATTTCATAGTACATAGTTTTTAATAGCCCTCGTGTAACTCTAGACTATTCAACAAAACCACAGCATCATCATCATCACCCCTCAAATCACCCATGTCGAGATAGTCATTTAAAAATGTTTCGAAAAGACATCACTAAAATGGCCAAATTCTATCGAGTTTTTACCCGAAATACTTTACATTTGCATTGAGATGGAACATCCTAGTAATAACATTTAGGTTTGTAACAGAACAGCAGTTGTGCTTAACAGGTAAAAAGGCGCCAAAAACAGCATTAATTCTATATTAAACATTTACCCGCTAAATTCGGCTAGTTTCATTTACTTTATTTCGAAAATTTAATAATTATTACTTATATATATCGTTTGCAAAAATTTATTTACATTTTAAAGAATAAATATGTAATATTCCTCGCTTTTAAATAGAATAAGAACATTTCATATCAACATGCAAAGAATCTCGTACATAAATATATTTGACGTCATTTCAAACTAATCGATGTCTCAAAAATAAATTTAGTTTAATTTATTGTATAAAAGAATTGAATTTTTAGAGCGATTATTCCGAATGGCAATTGCGATTTAATTGTAATAAATATGTCTTCTTATGCTTTTTAAACGAACATTAAAATGTGCAGTTTTTTAAATCATTAAAGTACATTGAATTCGAATTATTTACTGAAATTTTCAATGTATTCTAATTTCGGTGCACTGAATGTTTTGACGTATCACACTTTTCCGTAGCATTTGTAGTTTGTGCTATGAGAGTGGATAACGACAGAAAGACAGACGGACTGAACGATTATAATACCTTCCACGTTCTACTTTATAAAAGTAGTACGGAAGCTAAAACAAATGACTTACAGTTTCAGTGGTCACAAATTTTTTTCAACCAAAGTACAAAAGCGTTAAACAGTGAAATTCAGTTCAATTTCGAAAAAAATATTGCTTCGTATATTTCTCTTTGGCGAGACATTTACAAATCATATGTTATTCAAAATTAAAAGTTGCGATTCTTTTCAAGTTTTTACAAAAAAATTACAAGCACTCAAAGCCCAAATAGCAGCTCTCTGTTCTAGTTCGCGCAGCCATTTTATATACCTACTTGCATCTCAATATCAAATGAATATTCGTTCCATCATAATGTTTCATTTTTGTTCAACAAATAATTAATATTGAAGCTGCATTTCTAAAATAATAATAAAAAAAAAACGCTTCGATTTGATTCTGCCGGGAGAAAGACTTGATGACAGTAATTGTTGCTCATCGGTGAAGTTTTCCCCTCATCATTGACCGGTGTTTTGTGTAACGTCACTGAGTCGGCCTCCGTGTGACGTAAATAGGGCGACGAAAATCTAAATGGCAAATTTGATTTTTAAATCTCGGCAATTTACAGGTGATTGATTTACCACTGATTAAGATCTCAGCTATTCATTTAAACAATTCTGATATGAGAAAATTTCATGAACAATCGTGGGCAACGTCAAGAATTCTCCGAAAAGTTGAACTGTGTGTACATATAATAATTTTCTCATTTCAATAATGGCCAATCACATTAACTTACATATTTGGTATGATCTTTTTTTTACTGTCATCTTTCCACATCAAGAATGTATTTATAAAAATTTTGTTTTGTGGGAAATCGCACATTCTTTTTGTCGTATATATACTTAAATTTGAAACTGGCTGCTAAAAATCCAAATGTGGATATTATTTTTTTTTCACTCTGGTAGCTACTGGCTACTATTAAAAATTTACAGTCTAGAGCATTACAATGAACATGCATTAAAGAATTCGCCGCTTCAGCTTGAAAAACCTGTAACAATGGCTGGGGAGCCCAGTCGTTTAGGAATTCGCCTAGCATATGGAATGTCAAAGGTTCGAGTCCGGACATCGCCAAAAATAACTGCCGACTTATAAACAGCCCATGCAGCCAAAAATGTCCGACGAATAATACCCCGTGTAAGGGAGTGTACGTTAAATATCCTTCAAAGTCCTAACGCTGCGTACGATGTCGCCCTTAATGGTTGCGTTGTTTGCCTACTCAGGTGTCGGCCCGTCACTTGACTGTGGCTCTAAAGGTTCTGTGGTAGTTTTCTGAAGAAAATTGCAAGAGAATAAAAGCATTTTCAATTTTAATAATTTTCTGTTAAATTTCTCCTTTCAAATGGCAACACGAAAGGGAAAAAATTATCGGATTGGAGCGAAAGTGGCATATTTTCTTCAGAAAATTCGATTTTTCTCTAAAAATAGAACAAATGAAAAAACCAAGCCTCATCAGTTGCACACGTTAATGTTAACGGGAATCTATCTTAAAAATTTCTAATTTCAGAGCATTGTGTAAGTAGGTCTTTTACGATCCACAGAACTCTTTCTTTTATTATTATAGACTAGCAGTATGGTCCCGCCTTACTGGGAACCCGTTAACTTCGTATAGCTCCCTTTTAGAGGCATGCTTACTTGTGAAAATACACTCAAAACCAAAACAAAATTAAATTCGTGTTGGCCCATGCGCACTTAAAAAAAGCAAAAACTAATAGAGGATGAAGCAGCCTTAGGGCGAGTACATATCTCAACCAATCAAACTAATAAAGGATGGCGTCAAGTCCCCGTTTCGGCCCGGTCAATGTATTTTCAAGCCCTGTAATGGTCCCGCAATCCCACGTGGATGACGTTTTCTTTAAACTAATTATATTAATTAAAAATCACAATCAAATATGAAAAAACTAAGCCTCAGGTGCACACGTAGGTAATAAAAGGAATCTATATTAAAAATTTCGAATTTTTTAGAGCTGTCTAAGTAGGTGTTTTGCGATCCACAGACATACACACAGACAGACAGACCGACAGACAGACTCTTTCTTTTATTATTATAGATTAGTTTATGTAGTTTCAGAAAATGCATATAATGTTTTTCTACCATCAATAGTTTTTTGTAATTTTATAAGAAGCTGTTTTCAAGTAAATTTTAAAAGTGTGAGGGAGTAATTTTTTTATAATTTTTTAAAAGCTGATTTCAAGTTCAATTTTCAAAAAAATACCAAAAGACTAAGACATCGAATTTTAATTTTTATGTTATTCTTAAAAAAATGTGGTTTCTAAATCAAGCATAAGTTGTTTTGTCCCATGAGTGATAACATTTTTACATTACTTTTAGTACTAAAAATAGGATGCAAGTCTTTTTACTGTCGTCATTCCCTCAATCTCAATTACTAATTATAAATAAGTGCGCGTATTTTTTTTACTAGGTTCAAACTAAGATAATAATAAAGATAAGCTAAGATAAGTTAGATTAAAGATTAACACACAATCACTAATTCTTATTTTAAAATTCTTTGAAAATGATATTATTAGATTTTTCCAACGGAATCGTCACTCCCTCACACCGTCACTATCTCACTTTTTCAGCCTTGAAGGTCAGTCCATATTGGATAACTGCATTTTGGATCTTTCTTTCCAAGTGCATTCAATACGAATCGATTGGTTCTCTTCAACTGTAGATTTTTTTAAATGCCCATGCCTTTAGATATTTTCCTAGTGTGATTATGTGTATCTTCTTCTACGTTATGATCAAGAGTTATGGTGTTCTTAATGGGCACAATAACAGCTATAAGAAAGATGAAGATTTCAAATTTACAAAGTATTTTTCAGTTTTATTTAATTTTATTTCAGTGCGTTTAGTAAAAAATTAGTGTTTATGAACACAAGTAACTAACATTTAACTAACTACCTAAAAAAAAAATGAAAACTGTTCAGGAACACAAGTTACAAATTTTTCAAAAAAAAATTATATTGAACAATATTAAAACTGTCAGAAAATTAATTTGAAAAAAAAATATTATTTTAGAAGACGGTTAAAATTTATAAAGTTTTGAGGATTTTTCAAACATTGTAAAACCATATCCAACTAATTTTGATTTGAAAAAAATGACTTAACTTCTTTTATCGAAAATCTCTTTCATTTTTATGCTTGCATATATATCTATTCTAATGGCCAATTTAGTTACAAGTCAATTTTACTCAAACTGTGCCAAGTTTTCATTTAAAACCCCTTCAAACCAATGTAAAATCGTAGCTATAAAACTTCAGGATAGCTCATTTACTTTTCGAAACCCCTTTTAAAACACTGGAGTATTGATGTTAAGTAACCATGGCAGGTTTTTTATAAACTTGTTCTTTTAGATCGCGAGAAACGTAACATTTACGTTACCAGAGGCTAAAGAATCCTGGTAAACCATTTCATTTATCTACAATTTTACCATAAAATATACCCTTAAATCCTTATTAAAATGTACTTTCTAGTTTTAAAATATGAGTAAAAGGATGTTTTCAAAAAGAGATTTTTTTTACTAACAAAATTATTTTTAATTACAATATTATGATTTTTTTTATTTTAGGAAATTTTTACTCAATAACTTTTTAGAATAGTTAACCAGTTTAATACAAATTATTCTTTATTTTTCTGCGCAATGTAAATACAGTTGGATCTTTACTTACGACCTACATCAGCTCAGTAATAAATGAAAATTACATCGACCAACTTTGTTATATATACAGGGTGGTTATAAAATAACGCTCGCTATTCGGAGTGGTCTGCAGCTTGAAAGAATAATCCGAATGCATCAAACACTGAGACACTTACTAATCAAGAAGGGGGGAAAAGAATGGAATCATAAAAAAGATCGAATCCTAAAAAATATTAAAAAAAGAAGAATCATAAAAAAAAAAAACTCGTCTCTTGACCAGGGTTCTAATATACGAGGCGTCGTCGATTATGGCCAATTACGGCCAACACAGCTAATTAAGCCTCGTAATTTAGAACCCTGGTCAAGAGACGAGTTTCTTTTTTTTTTCGAAAAAAAAATGGAATCATAAAAAAGAAACTCTTCTCTTGACCATCAAGGTTCTAAATTACGAGGCATAGCCAATTACAGCCAACGCATCTAATTACGCCTCGTGATTTAGAAGCCTGGTCAAGGGATGAGTTTGTTTTTTATGATTCCATTCCTATCCCCCTTCTTGATTAGTAAGTGTCCCAAAGTTTTTTTTCAGATTATTCATTCAAGCTACAGACCACTCCGAATAGCGAGCGTTATTTTATAACCACCCTGTATATTTTTAGAATTGACTTGGTTGCATTATCGTCACACTATAGAGCTACGCAGAGGCTGTTTGGGATAACTGCGCGCTCCTGATTAGGCACTCAACGTAGATTTTATGGGCGACAGTATGCGCAGCGTCGGGTCTTTGGAGCATATTTAACATGCGCTCCCTCTACACAGGGTAGTATTTGTCAGGTGCTTTAGCTGCACAAACCGTTTATACATTGCAGTTATTTTAACAATGCCCGATCCCAGACCTATAGGAGCTTTTGCATACAAGACAAGCACCTCATCGAACTGGCTCCCCAGCCCTCTTTTTTTAAAAAGAAATTCGCACAGGTAGCACAACAATTTTGGCCAATGTCTCATATCACTACCGATTTTAAACAGATTTCCCAATCCTTTGAGGTTTCATACGGGAAATTACGAAAAGTGCAATACTTAATTTTTCTGCTATCTTATAGTATTTTGCAAGTGTAAAAAGCAAATATTATGTTTCACAATATTTTTCAATCAAGAATTTTGAATTGTAGATTTTTTTCATATAATATGCAAACTAATATTGTATCCCGATATTGCCCAGCGTCGGTAGAAAAACGTAGTCCATTATGCATTGGGCGATGGGATATGAGCCGAGATTGGTTAATACTGCTGTGCTACCTGGGCATATCTGATAATTGTTGATTATTTTGTCGTGCGAAATTCATTCGACATGATAATCTAGTAAATTTTACAATAAAATCGTTACACTATAACATGCCAAAAGAAAACTATATTAATCTTTTGATTAAAAAAAACGTTAAATTGGAGTTATATCACTTTATCAACACTAATGCCCTAACTAGAGCCGCCCCGGTGGCGCAGTCGTTAGGATGCTAGCCTTTGGAGCAGCTGGGGTCGGGTTCGAATAAGTTTCCCGGTAAGGCATGGATTGTCTGTGACCGTCAATAAATGTTGCTATTTGTCCATGTGTTTGTGTTGTCCTTTCTTTGCTTTGTGTGTCTATTGTGCTTGTAAAAAACCCTTTCTGTGACTGTCCCACTTGACGAAAGCTTATAAGCGGTTCTCTGAGCAAGCACACAAGCTGGAATATATGTGTACCTAACTTATGCCCTATATGCCCTACTTATGCCCTATATGCCCTATATGCCCTAACTTCAACCCCCATAACAAGAACAATCACCAACACTTCGACAAAACAGAACCCTCTACCCATCCAAAGGTATCCGACTAAGAACAATCTATCCCCGACAACACACAAAAAAAAGCACACACCCCTGATGAAAGGTTCTCCGTGTACCTCCCCTTTTCTTCGTTAAAAGTCCTCCACGTTCACGGGCCGTTGGACTCCCGTGCCCCCTTCCGTGCAAACAAAAAGGTTTAAAAATGCATGGCCATTAAGGGCCGAGAAGTACAGAGAGTGGGGGACCCGTTTCACGAGACTGTTTTACATTTATAACGCCGTCGGCAAACTTTCTTTTTGGCACCTTTTCTTGAGAGAATCGATGAGTTTGTTTGGTGCCATTTGATTCCTTCTTCAATCTCATTGTTTCTTCTTCTTCTTGGGTTGTTTGTTCTGTGTGATGATGATTCTAACGCATTGGATGGGGCCCGGGTGGCCTAGTGGTTGAGATAGCTGGCTTCGCTAAGAGTATTCGAAACTGTACCGGGTGCGGGCTCGGTCCCGCCTTCGCCCTGGGTGTAATTTCTGTGTGTGTCAGTAATAACTGAATCGTGAGTGCAGAAACAATGTCAGTCACAAATTTCAAATTTTTCAGGAGGGAGAAAAAAACGTAATAACTCCTCCTCTTTTTCTGCACTCAACACTCGAAACAAACGTAATGTACTTACGGAACTACTCAACAGACAAACGTAGTTTTTGAAACCCAACACGTATCTTGCCTTTCCACGCTTATTTTAAATTGAAAACGAGTTTTCGGATTATTTTGACTGAAGTGGTTTCTGCACTCACCGATTCAATTATATATGTGTCTGCCTTACTTGACGAACCCTTAGAGAAAAGTCGGAATAATTCCCCTTTCGTTCGAATGGCTATGCAATTACGGCGACGGAAACAAGACGAAAACCAAAGCTCTTATCAAATTTATATTATCTACCAAGAGATTCTCATAAACAACCTTTTCTAACATCGTCATACGTAGTCTTAGTGAATTACCCGTACAAGAAAACTAAAATATGGTATAAGCACGCCCATAGGCGACGCAACAAACCAGCTACTATTCCCTACCAACTACTTGACGAAGGGGGGCCCGGATGGCCGAGTGGTAAGCATTGCAGGCCAGCAGTCTGCGTGCTGCAACGGGCGCGGGTTCGATTCCCGCCTTCGCCCTGGGTGTATTTCCTCTCTTTGTGACAGTAAAAAATCTTTCTGTGTCTGTCTTACTTGACGAAGACTTATAAGCGGCTCACTGAGCAGGCACACAAGTCGGAATATATATGTAAAATACCCTACCCTACACTCTTAAAACGAACGAGTGATTTTAACTCAATCTGATTAATTTTCACTCCTCCAGTCTGGAAAATGCACTTCTCCTTTTGGAGTGGATCGTTTGTGTGTTAAACCTCCGACAGGATCACTCTAAACGAGTGATTTTAACTCAGTCTGAGTTAATATTCATTCCTTTCCAGTGTCGAAAATGCACTTCTCCAACTGGAGTGGATTTCACTCTTTTGATTTAAGAGTGTACCCTACTTGACGAAGGTTGATTGGTTGACATATATTTTCAGGCTTGTGTGCTGGGTCAGAGACCCGCTTATAAACCTTCGTCACGTAAAGCAGACACAACACACACATTCGTGACAGATGCTGCCATCTATCGCGCGCCAAGTCCACAATTTAGACATGTCCCTGAAAGGGAGGAAATAGTCTCCACGGACCTGTATCCGTGGGAAACTGCGCAATGACCGCCCACAGGACTTTCGGACCCAACATATATAATGAGCACATACTCCGCATATACTCGACAAACACATACATCCATGCCTTATCTGGATTCGAACCCGAACCCAGAGGCTTCTGTGTGATGATGATCTAACGCGTTGAATGCATAGGGGTGTCCATAACTCAGCTGAAGGTACTCATGGATTTCTATGGAGCAAACTATTGGGATACAAATCAAAAAATTTCTTAGAAAGGGGCACGTCTCACGTCTTGAGTGACAACAGTTCTAAAGGAATGAAAACATGATTTCAATAGGTCAGTTAATGTGGTGGACGGGGCTTCCAAATCAATCCACCAATCAATGAAACCACCAATAAAAGCAGGAATGATTCATGATACGTGAAACAAGCCAATTAAAGATTATAAATTACTTTTAATGTGATTTTAAATTTAGAAACACATAAGTGGCGCGAATTTTCCCCTAACTGAATTTTTTAAGTTAACTTTTCAAAGAAAAACCTCTCCCATGTCGCCAATACCCTCTCTACCAAATGAATAGTAATGTAGTACATTAATTTGTTCGAAAGAAAGATCCATAAATGACGTCAGTTTAATTATACCAACTCTGTACATCCACAGTTAGAGAAAGGTTTCTCTCATACGTAGAAAATTTCATTGAATTCAAAAGAAAAGTTAGTATCAAGAAAATGTATAAAATGAAGAATACAAGAATATATTCTTCAATTAAAAGAAAGAATATAGTCTTCAAATGAACTCCTTGTTTCGAGAAAATGAGATCAATACGTGATCTGGAGACTGTTATAAATGAATATTTCCCACTCATATTTTATTAATGCATCTCACTATTTCCTTTCAGGTGTCCGGCGCTCTTTTGGACCGTGAAAATGATTTGGCGCCAATTCATCGCCAAGTGAAAGACAGAAGGAACGACATCAAAAGATTAGATGTGTCAAAATGCTTCCACATTCCTAGAATTTTGTTGAGGAAGGACTTACAATAACTATAATCAAGCACACAAGCTGGAATATATATCCCCCCAAAAAACTTCGTAAAAGTAAACAAACGCCAATCTAAAAAAAACTATTTATTTTATTATAAAACAAGTCATTATGAAAGTTGTAGCTAAAAAAGCCGTGATATAAAATGAATGCCAATCTCTTGTGTAAAACTTTCCTGGTCATAATAAATAGTATAATTTAAGTTTTCCTGCCATAAAAAATTGCACTGTTTGAGGTTGGTGCCCCCCCCCCCCCCCCCCCATCTTAACCACCCTCTATACCTTTATATAAATGTATTGAGATCATATATTTGTCAAAGTTTTTTTTTTTAAGTATATCCTTCATTATTCTGATTTAGTAATTCAAGTTCATTTGATTAATTATTGATGATTTAATTTTATTAGGGGATTAAGATGGGCACCAACCTCAAACAGTGCAATTTTTTTATGGCAGGAAAACTTAAATTATACTATTTATTATGACCAGGAAGTTTTACACAAGAGATTGGCATTCATTTTATATCACGGCTTTTTTAGCTACAACTTTCATAATGACTTGTTTTATAATAAAATAAATAGTTTTTTTTAGATTGGCGTTTGTTTACTTTTACGAAGTTTTTTGGGGGGATATCAGTAGTTTTTTTTAAATAACAAAAGATACAGACACAATATGACTACAAAATTGACGACGTGGTTTCAATGTTTATAGAGATATATAACCGTTATATAACTCGCACTCGGAAATTAGAACTATTTATCCTTTTCCCCGTAGAACATTTGTATACTGCATACTTAAATTAAACTGTGGTGAGGTACAGATGACGCGTTTTATTCCCGATACATTGATTTCGACACATTTCGAGATTACATCGCAGCTTTTATTTTTTGTGTACCTCAACCGTCTCTTATGCCTAGTTTTTTTTTCACTTTTGTAGGCATATTTATTTCAATTTTCTTTCATAAAACTAAAAAATATCCAGCCTAATTCAAGAAAAAACAATAACCAAATACGTTTCTTAGGTTACTGTTATGTGTTATAATACAAACATTTAGTAGCAGCTCATGTTAAAAAATGTAACTTTAATTATAAAATATTACTTTAGCATAATTAACATATTTTTTTTTCTAAAATTTATTGAGGAATATCATTTCTTTTCATAAAAAAATAAGCAAAGATTACTTAGACATAATTAAGTATTCCTCAGTTTTTTTTAAGTTTTAGAAAAAATATATTTTTCTTACTTTTTATGTGGAAAAAAAAAAAAAACCAACAGACTATTTTTTTTAATGGTATTGGTAACTGAATATGGCAACCAATTAAGGCAAATATGATTGTTTACAATTCTCGATCAATCGATCGAGTTATTCATAAGTTTTCTAAATAAAAACGCCAGAAAGTTTAAAAGAAGCATTTCGTTTATTAATTTAGATTTTTTTTCAATCTGACTATTCAGATATTATATTAATCATATATTTTAGAAGCTGTAAAATAACTTAATAGTTAACGGCGCTGCTATGCGGCTCTTCGATGAAAATACAGTAAACCTTGGCTCGTTTTCGGAGGTACTTGGCCGCTAGGAAATCTTGTTTATCGCGCCATTCATACAGCCAAAGGTAATATAGATTTTAATTAATTAAAAATAGAAAAAGTTATTTTTGAAACTTCAAACCTATGAAAGGGGATGAATTGGAGCATTTTGAAATCGTTTAGTAAAAACCGCTTCCAGATTCATGGTCTAGTAATGGCTGTAGGTCACTTCAAAAATTTGGTCAAAATTTGACTAAAACTGCTCGAAAGATTTCATTTTCGAAAATTTCAATAATTTTTTTCTCCGCTGTTTTTGACTCTAGAATAACCAATTTTTTTTTATTTAAAGTAATCTACAAAATCCTTCTACTGTATTTTTTTTATTGTTCTATAACGAAGTTTATGTTTTGCCTAGCAGAAATAAAATCAATTTCCGCTTTCGCTGTTAACATAGCGAAAATGTTTTTCTGTATATATACATAACTGCCGTTTAGCCCTTGGGCGTCATTTTGAGATTGGCGGGCGGAACGACCGTTCCGTCTGATGTACCTTATTTTTTTTTACAAAATAAGGTTTTAAATTTTCGTAATTAAAATCAAGCATGCAGTTAATTTAAATATTGAGAATAGTTTTGAGAGCTAAGCTTTTAATATGACAAAATTAAATGTGCATATTAATAACAAAAAAGACAAACATTCTGCAGCATGACATTTGAATAGTAGAACATTATTATTTACTTTCGTTTAATAACGGGCAAAATTTATATATTTTTTTATGAATTAAAAACGTACTTTTTGCTGACAAAACTCTCTTTCCTCTCTCGCCTCTCTGAAAATTAAAGAATACTATTTCGTTGTCCGACAATGCATTTGTTTTGCATGTGATGATAAGAAAATTTCTTTGAATCAAGTGTTAACTAGGAAATTTTAGACATAAGAGTGGAAAATTTAAGACACAAGATTGCAATTTTTGAGTATGGTTAAACTGGCATACTGACAATATGTTTCTAAATAGTTCGTAGTTGTGGCATTGTTTCAATATGGTATGCATGAATCTTGGATTCTAAGAACTTTAGTGACTATTCATGAAAATTATATAGAATCCTATTTTGCTGTGTGAATAATAATTTGCAAATTTAAAAATACTTGAGAATAAAAAAAAATATATCAGAATATGTGTCATTTAAATATGATTCTCAGACAATCAAACAGCAATGATTTTACTTCATTCTTTTTATACAGAACATTTATATGAAATTCCAGTATCAAAAGCAAAATAACTTCCAGATTCAAGATCCGTTCACCAAGGTTAAAGGTAAGTAATACAGATATACACTACCCGGAAACACATACACGTCGTATCTTTCCCGGCCATTTTGAAAAGTAATCAGCAAGTTAGAGACCCTCCCCTTCGGGATCTTTATTCAGACAAATGTTTTCAGATTGCGGATCTGTGTGGCCCTTATATTTGACTTTCAAAATTTTTAATCCGATAGAGTGAAAATTTATCATTCTGACACAATATCTCTTCCACCAAATCTACATAGTCAATGCGAAATAAACAGATGTTCGTCATAATGCAACGGTCTCCGACCCTAACTCTAATATCAATATATTTATAATAATAAGTTACCTAACACAAGACACCTTTCAACTTCATGGAAAGATTTGACTTTAATTTTAAGCTACCCCACTATCAAACCGCCATTTAAAAGTTCACCAAACTTTGCATCAGAAGATAGAAATCCACAATGTCTTTAAACCCAACATTCTTCGGCCCTAACTCTTCACTGCTTGTACACGACACAAAAAACCGCCGCAGTGGCGAAGAACCCCTGGCCCCCTCGTCACGTGGCAGTGGCGTAGTGGTCAAACTACGTGTCTCCAGAGACAGAGGAAGGTTTGCGGCCACGTCCCTTTGGTCGCACGACTCGCTCGCCGATGGTCACTTGGCAGACGATTCCGTAGCGTCCAGCCCAGAGACGTCTCAACTCGTCTCGGATGGTCGCGGATATTCGCCATCGGCGGCGTCTCTAGTAAAAGCGTCGGCGTCGTAGCTGCAGAATAGAAACGGAGAAACATTAAAGATTTTAATAAATAAAAATGTTTGTTTGTTTTTTTTAAATACAGGATGGTTATAAATTAACGTCTCGCTATTTCGGAGTGGTCTGTAGCTTGAATGAGATAATCCTGATGCATCAAAAATTGAGACACTTACTAATCAAGAAGGGGGAAAATTGAATCATAAAAAAAGAAATAGTCATAAAAAAAAACTCGTCTTCATTTGATTCAAGAGGTTCTAAATTGCGAGTGCGTAGGTCAATTATGGCCAATTAAGGTCAACACAAGGCACTTTACGCTTTACGTAAATTTAGAACCCTGGTCAAGAGACGAGTCCTAATTTTTTATGATTACATTCTCTCCCCCCCCCCCCCCCCCCTCCCCCCCCCCCCCTCCTTGGATGTTTTATTTGCATTGGATTATTTCATCTCAAGCTAACAGACTTCTCCGAATAGAGCGATATGATTGTATAATCCAAACCAACCCCAGGAATACGATAAGTTAATATTTAATTGAAAAGTCTCCAAAACTGAAGTGCTCTGTGTTAATCCAACAGGGGAATAAAAATTCTAAGCCACATTACTCCAACTGTATTGAATATTTTTTAACCAAAGGATTTTTTTTTAATGTTATAAAATGTAGATTGCCTTTTAAGGTTCCTATAACCACTCTTTCAAGTTATGATTCATCAATTTTTATTGTAAAACTATTTATTAAAAATTTAAAAAAAATATATTAGAACATACTATTTGAAAAAGTGGTATTTATATAATGCTATAGATATACTTTATGATAATAAAAAAACCGTTAGTAAAAAATATACCGATACAGCCGCATTAATGCAGCTAAAAAAAATTATTGACCACTGGATCAACATAAAAAAAAAAATGTGGTTACTCATCAAAGGCTATTGGCAAAGAAATAACCATAGTGAAAATGTGTTGCCTGTTTCAGTTCATCAAAAATTAAAACAAAAGAAAAAATACATTGAAGAAATAAAAAATACTCAACAATTTTAAAGAGTACAACGGGAAGAACCAATCTTGAATTTTCAGGAAGTCTTACCTTATGTATCTGCTTTGGCGGACATTGGTGACTAGGAAAACCGGTTTTCTCTTTCGGTTCTTCATTCCGCGGTAACGTGTAAAAACGTGGTTGTCTCGTATCCACTGATCTCTGGCGTGAATCCAGGGTTGCCGCGAAAGGAAAAATAAAGTGAGTAACCGGTTTCTTTATAACCAGTTTTAGGCGATTTGTCGCTAAATCATTGCCAAAGAGGCCTATTGAGGAAAACCTTCTAACTACAAATAAAGTGGTTTTTTCGCTAAGTACGCAACAATTTATGTTAGGAAAACAAAATAAGTCACATTAAAAAAAAAAAATTCAAATCTTATAGTTTAACTTCCTTTCCAATTCACTAAGAAAAAGATAGTAATGGAAATTCTCAGATTGGTTTTTAAAGGGTCATCTCCATCAAGTGTAAACTTTAATTGAGTGATGGAGAATATTATAATGCAGTAAAATATTATTTATAACAACGATGTGTTTTAATCCATTTTTAAAAAGGATTTTAAACTACTTTTTTATCCTTTAAATGGGTGGTAAAATCCGCCAAGTTTGAATTGGGATTTTGGCCACGGTTTTAAAATCTTTTCAAAGGCGTTTTTTTTTCCTTTTTAGTTGAGGTAAGACACATATTGGATTGCTCGATTTCGTGTAAGAGAAGTAGCAACAGCAATAAAACGACATCTTTAACGTATTCGTGCCGGAATGCTATTTGGCGACTTTTTGGCGTTCCGGTTCGGCTAATACTTTTCGCTACTATGGCTGCAAAAGTTAAGCCGCCAAATCGAGACCGGCCAGAATAACGCTAGCAGTACCGAGAAGGAACATCTACATTACATTTTGGGAAGGTGCAGATATGAATATAATGACCGATCTAATATTCATTGTTAATTTTTCATTGAAACTTGAAAATTGCGAAATTGGTCGATGCTAATATCTATCGCTCTGTACGAAGTCAGTGTCTGTATCCACATTTTGAAACATTTTCGTTCATATGGCAACGTAATGCAAATCGCTGAATAAGTGACTGCTGGCTTTTTAATCAAACGTCCCCTTTCACACAAAACAAAACACTTTAAGACATACATTTTTCAACAATGAGTACCGTACCCTTCATATCTTT